>JBAPLH010001253.1:0-169587 GCA_037897445.1 Ceriops zippeliana | reverse complement strand
TGGTTGTTTAATCACATGTGTTTACATTCTTCAAAAATCAATGACTCCATTGTTTGTTAAAATTGAATGAATTCATGTGATTGATGGTCCACGTGCATATTTTTTCATAATGAATATAGTTATTAAGAAAGAAACAAAAGTTAATTTTCAAGGTTATTGCATGAAAATATATTCTATGGTAACAACAAGAGGAGCCCTAATTAACACGAGGTGATTATTAAAAATTCTCATTAATTTAGTAATGAAACCAGTTAACATTTGTGCGAAAATGCAAACCGTGATGAATGACACCTTTGGCTGATGGATTTAAAATAGATTTGGATTTTTATTGGTGTTTATGCATATGTTTTGATTCAATTAAATATAATAGGTTGTTTAATCCACATGTGTTATATTTCATGATCAATGTATCAAAAAAGTGGCTTTGGAATCAAAAGAGGAGCCTTGTTAACCAAAAATGATGCGAGGAACTCTCTATTTTTTTGAATTCAACAATTAATATCAATAAGAAATGCAATTCAAAATCAAGGACTCCATTGTTTGTTAAATTGAATGAATTCATGTAATTGATGGTCCATAAGCGTGGCATTTTTTTCATAATGAATATAGTTATTAAGAAAAGAAACAAAAGTTAATTTCAAGGTTATTGCATGAAAAATAGTCTTGGTAACAACAAGAGGAGCCTAATTAACACGGAGTGATTAGAAATTCTCATTATTTATTTTAGTAATTAAACCAGTTAACATTTGTGCGAAATGCAAACCGTGATGAATGGCACCTTTGGCTGATGGATTTAAATAGATTTGGAGTATTTATTGGTGTTTATATACTTGTTTGATTCAATTAATATACTAGGTTGTTTAGCCACATGTGTTATATTTCATGCTCAAATGTATCAAAAAGTGTGTTTTTGGAATCAAAAGAGGAGCCTTGTTAACCAAAAAATGATGCGAGGAAATCTCTCTATTTTTGAATTCAACAATTAATATCAATAAGAAATGCAATTCAAAATCAGGACTCCATTGTTTTTGTTTAAATTGAATGAATTCATGTAATTGATGGTCTATGGGCATTTTTTTCATAGTGAAATATAGTTATTAAGAAAGAATCAAAAGTTAATTTCAAGGTTATTGCATGAAAAATATTCCTGGTAACAACAAGAGGAGCCTAAATTAACACGAGGTGATTAGAAATTCTCATTATTTAGGAATTAAACAAGTTAACATTTGTGCGAAATGCAAACCGTGATGAATGGCACCTTTGGCTGATGGATTTAAATAAGATTTGGATTTTTATTGGTGTTTATACTGGTTGATTCAATTAATATAATAGGTTGTTTAATAACATGTGTTATATTTCATAATCAATGTATCAAAAAGTGGCTTTGGAATCAAAAGACGGAGCCTTGTTAACCAAAAATGACGCGAGGAACTCTCTATTTTTGAATTCAAAAATAAATATCAATAAGAAATGCAATTCAAAATCAATGTGACTCCATTGTTTGTTAAATTGAATGAATTCATGTGATTGATGGTCCACGTGCATATTTTTCATAATGAATATAGTTATTAAGAAAGAAACAAAAGTTAATTTCAAGTTTATTGCATGAAAAATATTCTTAGTAACAACAAGAGGAGCCTAATTAACATGAGGTGATTAGAAATTCTCATTATTTAGTAATGCAAACCAGTTAACATTTGTGCGAAATGCAAACCGTGAAGAATGGAACCTTTGGCTGATGGATTTCAATAGATTTGGATTTTTATTGGTGTTTATGCTTGTTTGATTCAATTAATATAATAGGTTGTTTAATCACATCTATTATATTTCATGATCAATGTATCAAAAAGTGGCTTTGGAATCAAAAGAGGAGCCTTGTTAACCAAAAATGATGCGAGGAACTCTCTATTTTTGAATTCAACAATTAATATCAATAAGAAATGCAATTCAAAATCAAGGACTCCATTGTTTGTTAAATTGAATGAATTCATGTAATTGATGGTCTATGGGCATTTTTTTCATAGTGAATATAGTTATTAAGAAAGAATCAAAAGTTAATTTCAAGGTTAGTGCATGAAAAATATTCCTGGTAACAACAAGAGGAGCCCAATTAACACGAGGTGATTAGAAATTCTCATTATTTAGGAATCAAACACAGTTAACATTTGTGCGAAATGCAAACCGTGATGAATGGCACCTTTGGCTGATGGATTTAAATAGATTTGGATTTTTATTGGTGTTTATGCTGTTTTGATTCAATTCATATAATTGGTTGTTTAATCACATGTGTTATATTTCATGATCAATGTATCAAAAAGTGGCTTTGGAATCAAAAGAGGAGCCTTGTTAACCAAAAATGACGCGAGGAACTCTCTATTTTTGAATTCAACAATAAATATCAATAAGAAATGCAATTCAAAATCAATGACTCCATTGTTTGTTAAATTGAATGAATTCATGTGATTGATGGTCCACGTGCATATTTTTCATAATGAATATAGTTATTAAGAAAGAAACAAAAGTTAATTTCAAGGTTATTGCATGAAAAATATTCTTAGTAACAACAAGAGGAGCCTAATTAACATGAGGTGATTAGAAATTCTCATTATTTAGTAATGAAACCAGTTAACATTTGTACGAAATGCAAACCGTAATGAATGGCACCTTTGCCTGATGGATTTAAATATATTTGGATTTTTATTGGTGTTTATGCTTGTTTGATTCAATTAATATAATAGGTTGTTTAATCACATATGTTATATTTCATGATCAATGTATCAAAAAGTGGCTTTGGAATCAAAAGAGGAGCCTTGTTAACCAAAAAATGATGCGAGGAACTCTCTATTTTTTGAATTCAACAATTAATATCAATAAGAAATGCAAGTCAAAATCAATGACTCCATTGTTTGTGAAATTGAATGAATTCATGTGATTGATGCTCCACGTGCATATTTTTCATAATGAATATAGTTATTAAGAAAGAAACAAAAGTTAATTTCAAGGTTAGTGCATGAAAAATATTTCTTGGTAACAACAAGAGGAGCCTAATTAACACGAGGTGATTAGAAATTCTCATTATTTAGGAATTAAACAAGTTAACATTTGTGCGAAATGCAAACCGTGAGGAATGGCACCTTTGGCTGATGGATTTAAATAGATTTGCAGTTTTATTGGTGTTTATACATGTTTGATTCAATTAATATACTAGGTTGTTTAGCCACATGTGTTATATTTCATGCTCAATGTATCAAAAAGTGAGTTTGGAATCAAAAGAGGAGCCTTGTTAACCAAAAAGGATGCGAGGAATTCTCTATTTTTGAATTCAACAATTAATATCAATAAGAAATGCAATTCAAAATCAGGGACTCCATTGTTTGTTAAATTGAATGAATTCATGTAATTGATGGTCTATTTGCATTTTTTTCATAGTGAATATAGTTATTAAGAAAGAATCAAAAGTTAATTTCAAGGTTATTGCATGAAAAATATTCCTGGTAACAACAAGAGGAGCCTAATTAACACGAGGTGATTAGAAAGTCTCATTATTTAGGAATTAAACAAGTTAACATTTGTGCGAAATGCAAACCGTCAGGAATGACACCTTTGTCTGATGGATTTAAATACATTTGGAGTTTTATTTGTGTTTATACATATTGGATTCAATTAATATAATAGGTTGTTTAATAACAGGTGTTATATTTCATAATCAATGTATCAAAAAGTGGCTTTGGAATCAAAAGACGAGCCTTGTTAACCAAAAATGACGCGAGGAACTCTCTATTTTTGTTTTGAAAAATTAATATCAATAAGAAATGCAATTCAAAATCAATGACTCCATTGTTTGTTAAATTGAATGAATTCATGTGATTGATGGTCCACGTGCATATTTTTCATAATGAATATAGTTATTAAGAAAGAAACAAAAGTTAATTTCAAGTTTATTGCATGAAAAATATTCTTAGTAACAACAAGAGGAGCCTAATTAACACGAGGTGATTAGAAATTCTCATTATTTAGTAATGCAACCAGTTAACATTTGTGCGAAATGCAAACCGTGATGAATGGAACCTTTGGCTGATGGATTTCAATAGATTTGGATTTTTATTGGTGTTTATGCTTGTTTGATTCAATTAATATAATAGGTTGTTTAATCACATCTATTATATTTCATGATCAATGTATCAAAAAGTGGCTTTGGAATCAAAAGAGGAGCCTTGTTAACCAAAAATGATGCGAGGAACTCTCTATTTTTGAATTCAACAATTAATATCAATAAGAAATGCAATTCAAAATCAAGGACTCCATTGTTTGTTAAATTGAATGAATTCATGTAATTGATGGTCTATGGGCATTTTTTTTTTTAGTGAATATAGTTATTAAGAAAGAATCAAAAGTTAATTTCAAGGTTAGTGCATGAAAAAAATATTCCTGGTAACAACAAGAGGAGCCCAATTAACACGAGGTGATTAGAAATTCTCATTATTTAGGAATCAAACCAGTTAACATTTGTGCGAAATGCAAACCGTGATGAATGGCACCTTTGGCTGATGGATTTAAATAGATTTGGATTTTTATTGGTGTTTTATGCTGTTTTGATTCAATTCATATAATTGGTTGTTTAATCACATGTGTTATATTTCATGATCAATGTATCAAAAAGTGGCTTTGGAATCAAAAGAGGAGCCTTGTTAACCAAAAATGACGCGAGGAACTCTCTATTTTTGAATTCAACAATAAATATCAATAAGAAATGCAATTCAAAATCAATGACTCCATTGTTTGTTAAATTGAATGAATTCATGTGATTGATGGTCCACGTGCATATTTTTCATAATGAATATAGTTATTAAGAAAGAAACAAAAGTTAATTTCAAGGTTATTGCATGAAAAATATTCTTAGTAACAACAAGAGGAGCCTAATTAACATGAGGTGATTAGAAATTCTCATTATTTAGTAATGAAACCAGTTAACATTTGTACGAAATGCAAACCGTAATGAATGGCACCTTTGCCTGATGGATTTAAATATATTTGGATTTTTATTGGTGTTTATGCTTGTTTGATTCAATTAATATAATAGGTTGTTTAATCACATATGTTATATTTCATGATCAATGTATCAAAAAGTGGCTTTGGAATCAAAAGAGGAGCCTTGTTAACCAAAAATGATGCGAGGAACTCTCTATTTTTGAATTCAACAATTAATATCAATAAGAAATGCAAGTCAAAATCAATGACTCCATTGTTTGTGAAATTGAATGAATTCATGTGATTGATGCTCCACGTGCATATTTTTCATAATGAATATAGTTATTAAGAAAGAAACAAAAGTTAATTTCAAGGTTAGTGCATGAAAAATATTCTTGGTAACAACAAGAGGAGCCTAATTAACACGAGGTGATTAGAAATTCTCATTATTTAGGAATTAAACAAGTTAACATTTGTGCGAAATGCAAACCGTGAGGAATGGCACCTTTGGCTGATGGATTTAAATAGATTTGCAGTTTTATTGGTGTTTATACATGTTTGATTCAATTAATATACTAGGTTGTTTAGCCACATGTGTTATATTTCATGCTCAATGTATCAAAAAGTGAGTTTGGAATCAAAAGAGGAGCCTTGTTAACCAAAAAGGATGCGAGGAATTCTCTATTTTTGAATTCAACAATTAATATCAATAAGAAAATGCAATTCAAAATCAGGGACTCCATTGTTTTGTTAAATTGAATGAATTCATGTAATTGATGGTCTATTTGCATTTTTTTCATAGTGAATATAGTTATTAAGAAAGAATCAAAAGTTAATTTCAAGGTTATTGCATGAAAAATATTCCTGGTAACAACAAGAGGAGCCTAATTAACACGAGGTGATTAGAAAGTCTCATTATTTAGGAATTAAACAAGTTAACATTTGTGCGAAATGCAAACCGTCAGGAATGACACCTTTGTCTGATGGATTTAAATACATTTGGAGTTTTATTTGTGTTTATACATATTGGATTCAATTAATATAATAGGTTGTTTAATAACAGGTGTTATATTTCATAATCAATGTATCAAAAAGTGGCTTTGGAATCAAAAGACGAGCCTTGTTAACCAAAAATGACGCGAGGAACTCTCTATTTTAGTTTTGAAAAATTAATATCAATAAGAAATGCAATTCAAAATCAATGACTCCATTGTTTGTTAAATTGAATGAATTCATGTGATTGATGGTCCACGTGCATATTTTTCATAATGAATATAGTTATTAAGAAAGAAACAAAAGTTAATTTCAAGTTTATTGCATGAAAAATATTCTTAGTAACAACAAGAGGAGCCTAATTAACACGAGGTGATTAGAAATTCTCATTATTTAGTAATGCAACCAGTTAACATTTGTGCGAAATGCAAACCGTGATGAATGGCACCTTTGGCTGATGGATTTCAATAGATTTGGATTTTTATTGGTGTTTATGCTTGTTTGATTCAATTAATATAATAGGTTGTTTAATCACATCTGTTATATTTCATGATCAATGTATCAAAAAGTGGCTTTGGAATCAAAAGAGGAGCCTTGTTAACAAAAAATGATGCGAGGAACTCTCTATTTTTCAATTCAACAATTAATATCAATAAGAAATGCAATTCAAAATCAAGGACTCCATTGTTTGTTAAATTGAATGAATTCATGTAATTGATGGTCTATGGGCATTTTTTTCATAGTGAATATAGTTATTAAGAAAGAATCAAAAGTTAATTTCAAGGTTAGTGCATGAAAAATATTCCTGGTAACAACAAGAGGAGCCCAATTAACACGAGGTGATTAGAAATTCTCATTATTTAGGAATCAAACCAGTTAACATTTGTGCGAAATGCAAACCGTGATGAATGGCACCTTTGGCTGATGGATTTAAATAGATTTGGATTTTTATTGGTGTTTATGCTGTTTTGATTCAATTCATATAATTGGTTGTTTAATCACATGTGTTATATTTCATGATCAATGTATCAAAAAGTGGCTTTGGAATCAAAAGAGGAGCCTTGTTAACCAAAAATGACGCGAGGAACTCTCTATTTTTGATTTCAACAATTAATATCAATAAGAAATGCAATTCAAAATCAATGACTCCATTGTTTGTTAAATTGAATGAATTCATGTGATTGATGGTCCACGTGCATATTTTTCATAATGAATATAGTTATTAAGAAAGAAACAAAAGTTAATTTCAAGGTTATTGCATGAAAAATATTCTTAGTAACAACAAGAGGAGCCTAATTAACACGAGGTGATTAGAAATTCTCATTATTTAGTAATGCAACCAGTTAACATTTGTGCGAAATGAAAATCATGATGAATGGCACCTTTCGCTGATGGATTTAAATAGATTTGGATTTTTATTGGTGTTTATGCTTGTTTGATTCAATTAATATAATAGGTTGTTTAATAACAGGTGTTATATTTCATGATCAATGTATCAAAAAGTGGCTTTGGAATCAAAAGAGGAGCCTTGTTAACCAAAAATGACGCAAGGAACTCTCTATTTTTGAATTCAACAATTAATATCAATAAGAAATGCAATTCAAAATCAATGGCACCATTGTTTGTGAAATTGAATGAATTCATGTGATTGATGGTCCACTTGCATATTTTTCATAATGAATATAGTTATTAAGAAGGAAACAAAAGTTAATTTCAAGGTTATTGCATGAAAAATATTTCTGGTAACAACAAGAGGAGCCGAATTAATACGAGATGATTAGAAATTCTCATTATTTAGTAATTAAACCAGTTAACATTTGTGCGAAATGCAAACCGTGACGAATGACACCTTGAGCTGATGGATTTAAATAGATTTGGATTTTTATTGGTGTTTATGCTTGTTTGATTCAATTAATATAATAGGTTGTTTAATCACATGTGTTATATTTCATGATCAATGTATCAAAAAGTGGCTTTGGAATCAAAAGAGGAGCCTTGTTAACCAAAAATGACGCGAGGAACTCTCTATTTTTGAATTCAACAATAAATATCAATAAGAAATGCAATTCCAAATCAATGACTCCATTGTTTGTTAAATTGAATTAATTCATCTCATTGATGGTGCACGTGCATATTTTTCATAATGAATATAGTTATTAAGAAAGAAACAAAAGTTAATTTCAAGGTTATTGCATGAAAAATATTCTTAGTAACAACAAGAGGAGCCTAATTAACACGAGGTGATTAGAAATTCTCATTATTTAGTAATGAAACCAGTTAACATTTGTACGAAATGCAAACCGTGATGAATGGCACCTTTGGCTGATGGATTTAAATAGATTTGGATTTTTATTGGTGTTTATGCTTGTCTCATTCAATTAATATAATAGGTTTTTTAATAACAGGTGTTATATTTCATGATCAATGTATCAAAAAGTGGCTTTGGAATCAAAAGAGGAGCCTTGTTAACCAAAAATGACGCGAGGAATTCTCTATTTTTGAATTCAACAATTAATATCAATAAGAAATGCAATTCAAAATCAATGACTCCATTGTTTGTGAAATTGAATTAATTCATGTGATTGATGGTCCACGTGCATATTTTTCATAATGAATATAGTTATTAAGAAAGAAACAAAAGTTAATTTCAAGGTTATTGCATGAAAAATATTCTTAGTAACAACAAGAGGAGCCTAATTAACACGAGGTGATTAGAAATTCTCATTATTTAGTAATGAAACCAGTTAACGTTTGTGCGAAATGAAAACCGTGATGAATGGCACCTTTGGCTGATGGATTTAAATAGATTTGGATTTTTATTGGTGTTTATGCTTGTTTGATTCAATTAATATAATACGTTGTTTAATAACAGGTGTTATATTTCATGATCAATGTATCAAAAAGTGGCTTTGGAATCAAAAGAGGAGCCTTGTTAACCAAAAATGACGCGAGGAACTCTCTATTTTTGAATTCAACAATTAATATCAATAAGAAATGCAATTCAAAATCAATGACTCCATTGTTTGTTAAATTGAATGAATTCATGTAATTGATGGTCTATGGGCATTTTTTTCATAGTGAATATAGTTATTAAGAAAGAATCAAAAGTTAATTTCAAGGTTAGTGCATGAAAAATATTCCTGGTAACAACAAGAGGAGCCCAATTAACACGAGGTGATTAGAAATTCTCATTATTTAGGAATCAAACCAGTTAACATTTGTGCGAAATGCAAACCGTAATGAATGGCACCTTTGGCTGATGGATTTAAATACATTTGGATTTTTATTGGTGTTTATGCTGTTTTGATTCAATTCATATAATTGGTTGTTTAATCACATGTGTTATATTTCATGATCAATGTATCAAAAAGTGGCTTTGGAATCAAAATAGGAGCCTTGTTAACCAAAAATGACGCGAGGAACTCTCTATTTTTGAATTCAACAATAAATATCAATAAGAAATGCAATTCCAAATCAATGACTCCATTGTTTGTTAAATTGAATTAATTCATCTCATTGATGGTGCACGTGCATATTTTTCATAATGAATATAGTTATTAAGAAAGAAACAAAAGTTAATTTCAAGGTTATTGCATGAAAAATATTCTTAGTAACAACAAGAGGAGCCTAATTAACACGAGGTGATTAGAAATTCTCATTATTTAGTAATGAAACCAGTTAACATTTGTGCGAAATGAAAACCGTGATGAATGGCACCTTTGGCTGATGGATTTAAATAGATTTGGATTTTTATTGGTGTTTATGCTTGTCTCATTCAATTAATATAATAGGTTTTTTAATAACAGGTGTTATATTTCATGATCAATGTATCAAAAAGTGGCTTTGGAATCAAAAGAGGAGCCTTGTTAACCAAAAATGACGCGAGGAATTCTCTATTTTTGAATTCAACAATTAATATCAATAAGAAATGCAATTCAAAATCAATGACTCCATTGTTTGTGAAATTGAATGAATTCATGTGATTGATGGTCCACGTGCATATTTTTCATAATGAATATAGTTATTAAGAAAGAAACAAAAGTTAATTTCAAGGTTATTGCATGAAAAATATTCTTAGTAACAACAAGAGGAGCCGAATTAACACGAGGTGATTAGAAATTCTCATTATTTAGTAATGAAACCAGTTAACGTTTGTGCGAAATGAAAACCGTGATGAATGGCACCTTTGGCTGATGGATTTAAATAGATTTGGATTTTTATTGGTGTTTATGCTTGTTTGATTCAATTAATATAATACGTTGTTTAATAACAGGTGTTATATTTCATGATCAATGTATCAAAAAGTGGCTTTGGAATCAAAAGAGGAGCCTTGTTAACCAAAAATGACGCGAGGAACTCTCTATTTTTGAATTCAACAATTAATATCAATAAGAAATGCAATTCAAAATCAATGACTCCATTGTTTGTTAAATTGAATGAATTCATGTGATTGATGGTCCACTTGCATATTTTTCATAATGAATATAGTTATTAAGAAAGAAACAAAAGTTAATTTCAAGGTTATTGGATGAAAAATATTTCTGGTAACAACAAGAGGAGCCGAATTAATACGAGGTGATTAGAAATTCTCATTATTTAGTAATGAAACCAGTTAACATTTGTGCGAAATGCAAACCGTGATGAATGGCACCTTGAGCTGATGGATTTAAATAGATTTGGATTTTTATTGGTGTTTATGCTTGTTTGATTCAATTAATATAATAGGTTGTTTAATCACAGGTGTTATATTTTATGATCAATGTATCAAAAAGTGGCTTTGGAATCAAAAGAGGAGCCTTGTTAACCAAAAATGATGCGAGGAACTCTCTATTTTTGAATTCAACAATTAATATCAATAACAAATGCAATTCAAAATCAATGACTCCATTGTTTGTTAAATTGAATGAATTCATGTAATTGATGGTCTATGGGCATTTTTTTCATAGTGAATATAGTTATTAAGAAAGAATCAAAAGTTAATTTCAAGGTTAGTGCATGAAAAATATTCCTGGTAACAACAAGAGGAGCCCAATTAACACGAGGTGATTAGAAATTCTCATTATTTAGGAATCAAACCAATTAACATTTGTGCGAAATGCAAACCGTGATGAATGGCACCTTTGGCTGATGGATTTAAATAGATTTGGATTTTTATTGGTGTTTATGCTTGTTTGATTCAATTAATATAATAGGTTGTTTAATCACAGGTGTTATATTTCATGATCAATGTATCAAAAAGTGGCTTTGGAATCAAAAGAGGAGCCTTGTTATCCAAAAATGACGCGAGGAACTCTCTATTTTTGAATTCAACAATTAATATCAATAAGAAATGCAATTCAAAATCAATGACTCCATTGTTTGTTAAATTGAATGAATTCATGTAATTGATGGTCTATGGGCATTTTTTTCATAGTGAATATAGTTATTAAGAAGGAATCAAAAGTTAATTTCAAGGTTAGTGCATGAAAAATATTCCTGGTAACAACAAGAGGAGCCCAATTAACACGAGGTGATTAGAAATTCTCATTATTTAGGAATCAAACCAGTTAACATTTGTGCGAAATGCAAACCGTGATGAATGGCACCTTTGGCTGATGGATTTAAATAGATTTGGATTTTTATTGGTGTTTATGCTGTTTTGATTCAATTCATATAATTGGTTGTTTAATCACATGTGTTACATTTCATGATCAATGTATCAAAAAGTGGCTTTGGAATCAAAAGAGGAGCCTTGTTAACCAAAAATGACGCGAGGAACTCTCTATTTTTGAATTCAACAATAAATATCAATAAGAAATGCAATTCAAAATCAATGAATCCATTGTTTGTTAAATTAAATGAATTCATGTGATTGATGGTCCACGTGCATATTTTTCATAATGAATATAGTTATTAAGAAAGAAACAAAAGTTAATTTCAAGGTTATTGCATGAAAAATATTCTTAGTAACAACAAGAGGAGCCCAATTAACACGAGGTGATTAGAAATTCTCATTATTTAGGAATCAAACCAGTTAACATTTGTGCGAAATGCAAACCGTGATGAATGGCACCTTTGGCTGATGGATTTAAATAGATTTGGATTTTTATTGGTGTTTATGCTGTTTTGATTCAATTCATATAATTGGTTGTTTAATCACATGTGTTATATTTCATGATCAATGTATCAAAAAGTGGCTTTGGAATCAAAAGAGGAGCCTTGTTAACCAAAAATGACGCGAGGAACTCTCTATTTTTGAATTCAACAATAAATATCAATAAGAAATGCAATTCAAAATCAATGAATCCATTGTTTGTTAAATTAAATGAATTCATGTGATTGATGGTCCACGTGCATATTTTTCATAATGAATATAGTTATTAAGAAAGAAACAAAAGTTAATTTCAAGGTTATTGCATGAAAAATATTCTTAGTAACAACAAGAGGAGCCCAATTAACACGAGGTGATTAGAAATTCTCATTATTTAGGAATCAAACCAGTTAACATTTGTGCGAAATGCAAACCGTGATGAATGGCACCTTTGGCTGATGGATTTAAATAGATTTGGATTTTTATTGGTGTTTATGCTGTTTTGATTCAATTCATATAATTGGTTGTTTAATCACATGTGTTATATTTCATGATCAATGTATCAAAAAGTGGCTTTGGAATCAAAAGAGGAGCCTTGTTAACCAAAAATGATGCGAGGAACTCTCTATTTTTGAATTCAACAATTAATATCAATAAGAAATGCAAGTCAAAATCAATGACTCCATTGTTTGTGAAATTGAATGAATTCATGTGATTAATGGTCCACGTGCATATTTTTCATAATGAATATAGTTATTAAGAAAGAAACAAAAGTTAATTTCAAGGTTATTGCATGAAAAATATTCTTGGTAACAACAAGAGGAGCCTAATTAACACGAGGTGATTAGAAATTCTCATTATTTAGGAATTAAACAAGTTAACATTTGTGCGAAATGCAAACCGTAATGAATGGCACCTTTGGCTGATGGATTTAAATAGATTTGGATTTTTATTGGTGTTTATGCTTGTTTGATTTAATTAATATAATAGGTTGTTTAACACAGGTGTTATATTTCATGATCAATGTATCAAAAAGTGGCTTTGGAATCAAAAGAGGAGCCTTGTTAACCAAAAATGACGCAAGGAACTCTCTATTTTTGAATTCAACAATTAATATCAATAAGAAATGCAATTCAAAATCAATGACTCCATTGTTTGTGAAATTGAATGAATTCATGTGATTGATGGTCCACGTGCATATTTTTCATAATGAATATAGTTATTAAGAAAGAAACAAAAGTTAATTTCAAGGTTATTGCATGAAAAATAGTCCTGATAACAACAAAAGGAGCCGAATTAACACGAGGTGATTAGAAATTCTCATTATTTAGTAATGAAACCAGTTAACATTTGTGCGAAATGCAAACCGTGATGAATGGCACCTTGAGCTGATGGATTTAAATAGATTTGGATTTTTATTGGTGTTTATGCTGTTTTGATTCAATTCATATAATTGGTTGTTTAATCACATGTGTTATATTTCATGATCAATGTATCAAAAAGTGGCTTTGGAATCAAAAGAGGAGCCTTGTTAACCAAAAATGACGCGAGGAACTCTCTATTTTTGACTTCAACAATAAATATCAATAAGAAATGCAATTCAAAATCAATGACTCCATTGTTTGTTAAATTGAATGAATTCATGTGATTGATGGTCTACGTGCATATTTTTCATAATGAATATAGTTATTAAGAAAGAAACAAAAGTTAATTTCAAGGTTATTGCATGAAAAATATTCTTAGTAACAACAAGAGGAGCCTAATTAAAACGAGGTGATTAGAAATTCTCATTATTTAGTAATGAAACCAGTTAACATTTGTACGAAATGCAAACCGTAATGAATGGCACCTTTGGCTGATGGATTTAAATACATTTGGATTTTTATTGGTGTTTATGCTTGTTTGATTCAATTAATATAATAGGTTGTTTAATCACATATGTTATATTTCATGATCAATGTATCAAAAAATGGCTTTGGAATCAAAAGAGGAGCCTTGTTAACCAAAAATGATTCGAGGAACTCTCTATTTTTGAATTCAACAATTAATATCAATAAGAAATGCAAGTCAAAATCAATGACTCCATTGTTTGTGAAATTGAATGAATTCATGTGATTAATGGTCCATGTGGATATTTTTCATAATGAATATAGTTATTAAGAAAGAAACAAAAGTTAATTTCAGGGTTAGTGCATGAAAAATATTCCTGGTAATAACAAGAGGAGCCTAATTAACACGAGGTGATTAGAAATTCTCATTATTTAGGAATTAAACAAGTTAACATTTGTGCGAAATGCAAACCGTGAGGAATGGCACCTTTGGCTGATGGATTTAAATAGATTTGGAGTTTTATTGGTGTTTATACATGTTTGATTCAATTAATATACTAGGTTGTTTAGCCACATGTGTTATATTTCATGCTCAATGTATCAAAAAGTGAGTTTGGAATAAAAAGAGGAGCCTTGTGAACCAAAAATGATGCGAGGAATTCTCTATTTTTAAATTCAACAATTAATATCTATAAGAAATGCAATTCAAAATCAATGACTCCATTGTTTGTTAAATTGAATGAATTCATGTAATTGATGGTCTATGGGCATTTTTTTCATAGTTAATATAGTTATTAAGAAAGAATCAAAAGTTGATTTCAAGGTTATTGCATGAAAAATAGTCCTGATAACAACAAAAGGAGCCGAATTAACACGAGGTGATTAGAAATTCTCATTATTTAGTAATGAAACAAGTTAACATTTGTACGAAATGCAATCCGTAATAAATGGCACCTTTGGCTGATGTATTTAAAAGGATTTGGATTTTTATTCGTTTTTATGCTTGTTTGATTCAATTAATATAATAGGTTGTTTAATCACATATGTTATATTTCATGATCAATGTATCAAAAAATGGCTTTGGAATCAAAAGAGGAGCCTTGTTAACCAAAAATGATGCGATGAACTCTCTATTTTTGAATTCAACAATTAATATCAATAAGAAAAGCAAGTCAAAATCAATGACTCCATTGTTTGTGAAATTGAATGAATTCATGTGATTAATGGTCCATGTGGATATTTTTCATAATGAATATAGTTATTAAGAAAGAAACAAAAGTTAATTTCAGGGTTAGTGCATGAAAAATATTCCTGGTAATAACAAGAGGAGCCTAATTAACACGAGGTGATTAGAAATTCTCATTATTTAGGAATTAAACAAGTTAACATTTGTGCGAAATGCAAACCGTGAGGAATGGCACCTTTGGCTGATGGATTTAAATAGATTTGGAGTTTTATTGGTGTTTATACATGTTTGATTCAATTAATATACTAGGTTGATTAGCCACATGTGTTATATCATGCTCAATGTATCAAAAAGTCAGTTTGGAATCAAAAGAGGAGCCTTGTTAACCAAAAACGATGCGAGGAATTCTCTATTTTTTAATTCAACAATTAATATCTATGAGAAATGCAATTCAAAATCAAGGACTCCATTGTTTGTTAAATTGAATGAATTCATGTAATTGATGGTCTACGGGCATTTTTTTTTCATAAGTGAATATAGTTATTAAATAAGAATCAAAAGTTAATTTCAAGGTTATTTCATGAAAAATAGTCCTGATAACAACAAGAGGAGCCGGATTAACACGAGGTGATTAGAAATTCTCATTCTTTAGTAATGAAACCAGTTAACATTTGTGCGAAATGCAAACCGTGATGAATGGCACCTTTGGCTGATGGATTTAAATAGATTTGGATTTTTATTGGTGTTTATGCTTGTTTGATTTAATTAATATAATAGGTTGTTTAATCATAGGTGTTATATTTCATGATCAATGTATCAAAAAGTGGCTTTGGAATCAAAAGAGGAGCCTTGTTAACCAAAAATGATGTGAGGAACTCTCTATTTTTGAATTCAACAATTAATATCAATAAGAAATGCAATTCAAAATCAATGACTCCATTGTTTGTGAAATTGAATGAATTCATGTGATTGATGGTCCACGTGCATATTTTTCATAATGAATATAGTTATTAAGAAAGAAACAAAAGTTAATTTCAAGGTTATTGCATGAAAAATATTCTTAGTAACAACAAGAGGAGCCTAATTAACACGAGGTGATTAGAAATTCTCATTATTTAGTAATGAAACCAGTTAACATTTGTACGAAATGCAAACCGTAATGAATGGCACCTTTGGCTGATGGATTTAAATACATTTGGATTTTTATTGGTGTTTATGCTTGTTTGATTCAATTGATATAATAGGTTGTTTAATCACATATTTTATATTTCATGATCAATGTATCAAAAAATGGCTTTGGAATCAAAAGAGGAGCCTTGTTAACCAAAAATGATGCGATGAACTCTCTATTTTTGAATTCAACAATTAATATCAATAAGAAAAGCAAGTCAAAATCAATGACTCCATTGTTTGTGAAATTGAATGAATTCATGTGATTAATGGTCCACGTGGATATTTTTCATAATGAATATAGTTATTAAGAAAGAAACAAAATTTAATTTCAAGGTTAGTGCATGAAAAATATTCTTGGTAATAACAAGAGGAGCCTAATTAACACGAGGTGATTAGAAATTCTCATTATTTAGGAATTAAACAAGTTAACATTTGTGCGAAATGCAAACCGTGAGGAATGGCACCTTCGGCTGATGGATTTAAATAGATTTGGAGTTTTATTGGTGTTTATACATGTTTGATTCAATTAATATACTAGGTTGTTTAGCCACATGTGTTATATTTCATGCTCAATGTATCATCAAAAAGTGAGTTTGGAATAAAAAGAGGAGCCTTGTTAACCAAAAATGATGCGAGGAATTCTTTATTTTTGAATTCAACAATTAATATCTATAAGAAATGCAATTCAAAATGAAGGACTCCATTGTTTGTTAAATTGAATGAATTCATGTAATTGATGGTCTATGTGCATTTTTTTCATAGTGAATATAGTTATTAAGAAAGAATCAAAAGTTAATTTCACGGTTATTGCATGAAAAATAGTCCTGATTACAACAAAAGGAGCCGAATTAACACGAGTTGATTAGAAATTCTCATTATTTAGTAATGAAACCATTTAACATTTGTGCGAAATGCAAACCGTGATGAATGGCACCTTTGGTTGATGGATTTAAATAGATTTGGATTTTTATTGGTGTTTATGCTTGTTTGATTCAATTAATATAATAGGTTGTTTAATCACATGTGTTATATTTCATGATCAATGTATCAAAAAGTGGCTTTGGAATCAAAAGAGGAGCCTTGTTAACCAAAAATGATGCGAGGAATTCTCTATTTTTGAATTCAACAATTAATATCTATAAGAAATGCAATTCAAAATCAAGGACTCCATTGCTTGTTAAATTGAATGAATTCATGTAATTGATGGTCTATGAGCATTTTTTTCATAGTGAATATAGTTATTAAGAAAGAATCAAAAGTTAATTTCAAGGTTATTGCATGAAAAATAGTCCTGATTACAACAAAAGGAGCCGAATTAACACGAGTTGATTAGAAATTCTCATTATTTAGTAATGAAACCATTTAACATTTGTGCGAAATGCAAACCGTGATGAATGGCACCTTTGGTTGATGGATTTAAATAGATTTGGATTTTTATTGGTCTTTATGCTTGTTTGATTCAATTAATATAATAGGTTGTTTAATCACAGGTGTTATATTTCATGATCAATGTATCAAAAAGTGGCTTTGGAATCAAAAGAGGAGCCTTGTTAACCAAAAATGACGCGAGGAACTCTCTATTTTTGAATTCAACAATTAATATCAATAAGAAATGCAATTCAAAATCAATGACTCCATTGTTTGTTAAATTGAATGAATTCATGTGATTGATGGTCCACGTGCATATTTTTCATAATGAATATAGTTATTCAGAAAGAAACAAAAGTTAATTTTAAGGTTATTGCATGAAAAATATTCCTGGTAACAACAAGAGGAGCCTAATTAACACGATGTGATTAGAAATTCTCATTATTTAGTAATGAAACCAGTTAACATTTGTGCGAAATGCAAACCGTGATTAATGACACCTTTGGCTGATGGATTTAAATAGATTTGGATTTTTACTGGTGTTTATGCTTGTTTGATTCAATTAATATAATAGGTTGTTTAATCACAGGTGTTATATTTCATGATCAATGTCTCAAAAAGTGGCTTTGGAATCAAAAGAGGAGCCTTGTTAACCAAAAATGACGCGAGGAACTCTCTATTTTTGAATTTAACAATTAATATAAATAAGAAATGCAATTCAAAATCAACGACTCCATTGTTTGTTAAATTGAATGAATTCATGTAATTGATGGTCTATGGGCATGTTTTTCATAGTGAATATAGTTATTAAGAAAGAATCAAAAGTTAATTTCAAGGTTATTGCATGAAAAATAGTCCTGATAACAGCAAGAGGAGCCTAATTAAAACGAGGTGATTAGAAATTCTCATTATTTAGTAATGAAACCAGTTAACATTTGTGCGAAATGCAAACCGTGATGAATGGCACCTTGAGCTGATGGATTTAAATAGATTTGGATATTTATTGGTGTTTATGCTTGTTTGATTCAATTAATATAATAGGTTGTTTAATCACAGGTGTTATATTTCATGATCAATGTATCAAAAAGTGGCTTTGGAATCAAAAGAGGAGCCTTGTTAACCAAAAATGACGCGAGGAACTCTCTATTTTTGAATTCAACAATTAATATCAATAAGAAATGCAATTCAAAATCAATGACTCCATTGTTTGTTAAATTGAATGAATTCATGTAATTGATGGTCTATGGGCATTTTTTTCATAGTGAATATAGTTATTAAGAAAGAATCAAAAGTTAATTTCAAGGTTAGTGCATGAAAAATATTCTGGTAACAACAAGAGGAGCCCAATTAACACGAGGTGATTAGAAATTCTCATTATTTAGGAATCAAACCAGTTAACATTTGTGCGAAATGCAAACCGTGATGAATGGCACCTTTGGCTGATGGATTTAAATAGATTTGGATTTTTATTGGTGTTTATGCTGTTTTGATTCAATTCATATAATTGGTTGTTTAATCACATGTGTTATATTTCATGATCAATGTATCAAAAAGTGGCTTTGGAATCAAAATAGGAGCCTTGTTAACCAAAAATGACGCGAGGAACTCTCTATTTTTGA
The DNA here is from genome assembly GCA_037897445.1 of Ceriops zippeliana. Classification (NCBI taxonomy): domain Eukaryota; kingdom Viridiplantae; phylum Streptophyta; class Magnoliopsida; order Malpighiales; family Rhizophoraceae; genus Ceriops; species Ceriops zippeliana. Next base: position 150,381 of record JBAPLH010001253.1, on the reverse strand, counting down.
ATTCAACAATAAATATCAATAAGAAATGCAATTCCAAATCAATGACTCCATTGTTTGTTAAATTGAATGAATTCATCTCATTGATGGTGCACGTGCATATTTTTCATAATGAATATAGTTATTAAGAAAGAAACAAAAGTTAATTTCAAGGTTATTGCATGAAAAATATTCTTAGTAACAACAAGAGGAGCCTAATTAACACGAGGTGATTAGAAATTCTCATTATTTAGTAATGAAACCAGTTAACATTTGTACGAAATGAAAACCGTGGTGAATGGCACCTTTGGCTGATGGATTTAAATAGATTTGGATTTTTATTGGTGTTTATGCTTGTTTGATTCAATTAATATAATAGGTTGTTTAATAACAGGTGTTATATTTCATGATCAATGTATCAAAAAGTGGCTTTGGAATCAAAAGAGGAGCCTTGTTAACCAAAAATGACGCGAGGAACTCTCTATTTTTGAATTCAACAATTAATATCAATAAGAAATGCAATTCAAAATCAAGGACTCCATTGTTTGTGAAATTGAATGAATTCATGTGATTGATGGTCCACGTGCATATTTTTCATAATGAATATAGTTATTAAGAAAGAAACAAAAGTTAATTTCAAGGTTATTCCATGAAAAATATTCTTAGTAACAACAAAAGGAGCCTAATTAACACGAGGTGATTAGAAATTCTCATTATTTAGTAATGAAACCAGTTAACATTTGTGCGAAATGAAAACCGTGATGAATGGCACCTTTGGCTGATGGATTTAAATCGATTCGGATTTTTATTGGTGTTTATGCTTGTTTGATTCAATTAATATAATACGTTGTTTAATAACAGGTGTTATATTTCATGATCAATGTATCAAAAAGTGGCTTTGGAATCAAAAGAGGAGCCTTGTTAACCAAAAATGACGCGAGGAACTCTCTATTTTTGAATTCAACAATAAATATCAATAAGAAATGCAATTCAAAATCAATGACTCCATTGTTTGTTAAATTGAATGAATTCATGTGATTGATGGTCCACCTGCATATTTTTCATAATGAATATAGTTATTAAGAAAGAAACAAAAGTTAATTTCAAGGTTATTGCATGAAAAATATTCTTAGTAACAACAAGAGGAGCCCAATTAACACGAGGTGATTAGAAATTCTCATTATTTAGGAATCAAACCAGTTAACATTTGTGCGAAATGCAAACCGTGATGAATGGCACCTTTGGCTGATGGATTTAAATAGATTTGGATTTTTATTGGTGTTTATGCTGTTTTGATTCAATTCATATAATTGGTTGTTTAATCACATGTGTTATATTTCATGATCAATGTATCAAAAAGTGGCTTTGGAATCAAAATAGGAGCCTTGTTAACCAAAAATGACGCGAGGAACTCTTTATTTTTGAATTCAACAATAAATATCAATAAGAAATGCAATTCCAAATCAATGACTCCATTGTTTGTTAAATTGAATGAATTCATCTCATTGATGGTGCACGTGCATATTTTTCATAATGAATATAGTTATTAAGAAAGAAACAAAAGTTAATTTCAAGGTTATTGCATGAAAAATATTCTTAGTAACAACAAGAGGAGCCTAATTAACACGAGGTGATTAGAAATTCTCATTATTTAGTGATGAAACCAGTTAACATTTGTGCGAAATGAAAACCGTGATGAATGGCACCTTTGGCTGATGGATTTAAATAGATTTGGATTTTTATTGGTGTTTATGCTTGTTTGATTCAATTAATATAATTGGTTGTTTAATAACAGGTGTTATATTTCATGATCAATGTATCAAAAAGTGGCTTTGGAATCAAAAGAGGAGCCTTGTTAACCAAAAATGACGCGAGGAACTCTCTATTTTTGAATTCAACAATTAATATCAATAAGAAATGCAATTCAAAATCAAGGACTCCATTGTTTGTGAAATTGAATGAATTCATGTGATTGATGGTCCACGTGCATATTTTTTCATAATGAATATAGTTATTAAGAAAGAAAAAACAAAAGTTAATTTCAAGGTTATTGCATGAAAAAAATATTCTTAGTAACAACAAAAGGAGCCTAATTAACACGAGGTGATTAGAAATTCTCATTATTTAGTAATGAAACCAGTTAACATTTGTGCGAAATGAAAACCGTGATGAATGGCACCTTTGGCTGATGGATTTAAATCGATTTGGATTTTTATTGGTGTTTATGCTTGTTTGATTCAATTAATATAATACGTTGTTTAATAACAGGTGTTATATTTCATGATCAATGTATCAAAAAGTGGCTTTGGAATCAAAAGAGGAGCCTTGTTAACCAAAAATGACGCGAGGAACTCTCTATTTTTGAATTCAACAATAAATATCAATAAGAAATGCAATTCAAAATCAATGACTCCATTGTTTGTTAAATTGAATGAATTCATGTGATTGATGGTCCACCTGCATATTTTTCATAATGAATATAGTTATTAAGAAAGAAACAAAAGTTAATTTCAAGGTTATTGCATGAAAAATATTCTTAGTAACAACAAGAGGAGCCCAATTAACACGAGGTGATTAGAAATTCTCATTATTTAGGAATCAAACCAGTTAACAACATTTGTGCGAAATGCAAACCGTGATGAATGGCACCTTTGGCTGATGGATTTAAATAGATTTGGATTTTTATTGGTGTTTATGCTGTTTTGATTCAATTCATATAATTGGTTGTTTAATCACATGTGTTATATTTCATGATCAATGTATCAAAAAGTGGCTTTGGAATCAAAAGAGGAGCCTTGTTAACCAAAAATGACGCGAGGAACTCTCTATTTTTGAATTCAACAATTAATATCAATAAGAAATGCAATTCAAAATCAATGCCTCCATTGTTTGTGAAATTGAATGAATTCATGTGATTGATGGTCCACTTGCATATTTTTCATAATGAATATAGTTATTAAGAAAGAAACAAAAGTTAATTTCAAGGTTATTGGATGAAAAATATTTCTGGTAACAACAAGAGGAGCCGAATTAATACGAGGTGATTAGAAATTCTCATTATTTAGTAATGAAACCAGTTAACATTTGTGCAAAATGCAAATCGTGATGAATGGCACCTTGAGCTGATGGATTTAAATAGATTTGGATTTTTATTGGTGTTTATGCTTGTTTGATTCAATTAATATAATAGGTTGTTTAATCACAGGTGTTATATTTCATGATCAATGTATCAAAAAGTGGCTTTGGAATCAAAAGAGGAGCCTTGTTAACCAAAAATGACGCGAGGAACTCTCTATTTTTGAATTCAACAATTAATATCAATAAGAAATGCAATTCAAAATCAATGACTTTATTGTTTGTTAAATTGAATGAATTCATGTAATTGATGGTCTATGGGCATTTTTTTCATAGTGAATATAGTTATTAAGAAAGAATCAAAAGTTAATTTCAAGGTTAGTGCATGAAAAATATTCCTGGTAACAACAAGAGGAGCCCAATTAACACGAGGTGATTAGAAATTCTCATTATTTAGGAATCAAACCAGTTAACATTTGTGCGAAATGCAAACCGTGATGAATGGCACCTTTGGCTGATGGATTTAAATAGATTTGGATTTTTATTGGTGTTTATGCTGTTTTGATTCAATTCATATAATTGGTTGTTTAATCACATGTGTTATATTTCATGATCAATGTATCAAAAAGTGGCTTTGGAATCAAAATAGGAGCCTTGTTAACCAAAAATGACGCGAGGAACTCTCTATTTTTGAATTCAACAATAAATATCAATAAGAAATGCAATTCCAAATCAATGGCTCCATTGTTTGTTAAATTGAATGAATTCATGTGATTGATGGTGCACGTGCATATTTTTCATAATGAATATAGTTATTAAGAAAGAAACAAAAGTTAATTTCAAGGTTATTGCATGAAAAATATTCTTAGTAACAACAAGAGGAGCCTAATTAACACGAGGTGATTAGAAATTCTCATTATTTAGTAATGAAACCAGTTAACATTTGTGCGAAATGAAAACCGTGATGAATGGCACCTTTGGCTGATGGATTTAAATAGATTTGGATTTTTATTGGTGTTTATGCTTGTTTTGATTCAATTAATATAATAGGTTGTTTAATAACAGGTGTTATATTTCATGATCAATGTATCAAAAAGTGGCTTTGGAATCAAAAGAGGAGCCTTGTTAACCAAAAATGACGCGAGGAACTCTCTATTTTTGAATTTAACAATTAATATAAATAAGAAATGCAATTCAAAATCAACGACTCCATTGTTTGTTAAATTGAATGAATTCATGTAATTGATGGTCTATGGGCATGTTTTTCATAGTGAATATAGTTATTAAGAAAGAATCAAAAGTTAATTTCAAGGTTATTGCATGAAAAATAGTCCTAATAACAGCAAGAGGAGCCTAATTAAAACGAGGTGATTAGAAATTCTCATTATTTAGTAATGAAACCAGTTAACATTTGTGCGAAATGCAAACCGTGATGAATGGCACCTTTGAGCTGATGGATTTAAATAGATTTGGATTTTTTTGGGTGGTGTTTATGCTTGTTTGATTCAATTAATATAATAGGTTGTTTAATCACAGGTGTTATATATTTCATGATCAATGTATCAAAAAGTGGCTTTGGAATCAAAAGAGGAGCCTTGTTAACCAAAAATGACGCGAGGAACTCTCTATTTTTGAATTCAACAATTAATATCAATAAGAAATGCAATTCAAAATCAATGACTCCATTGTTTGTTAAATTGTATGAATTCATGTAATTGATGGTCTATGGGCATTTTTTTCATAGTGAATATAGTTATTAAGAAAGAATCAAAAGTTAATTTCAAGGTTAGTGCATGAAAAATATTCCTGGTAAAAACAAGAGGAGCCCAATTAACACGAGGTGATTAGAAATTCTCATTATTTAGGAATCAAACCAGTTAACATTTGTGCGAAATGCAAACCGTGATGAATGGCACCTTTGGCTGATGGATTTAAATAGATTTGGATTTTTATTGGTGTTTATGCTGTTTTGATTCAATTCATATAATTGGTTGTTTAATCACATGTGTTATATTTCATGATCAATGTATCAAAAAGTGGCTTTGGAATCAAAATAGGAGCCTTGTTAACCAAAAATGACGCGAGGAACTCTCTATTTTTGAATTCAACAATAAATATCAATAAGAAATGCAATTCCAAATCAATGACTCCATTGTTTGTTAAATTGAATGAATTCATCTCATTGATGGTGCACGTGCATATTTTTCATAATGAATATAGTTATTAAGAAAGAAACAAAAGTTAATTTCAAGGTTATTGCATGAAAAATATTTCTTAGTAACAACAAAGAGGAGCCTAATTAACACGAGGTGATTAGAAATTCTCATTATTTAGTAATGAAACCAGTTAACATTTGTGCGAAATGAAAACCGTGATGAATGGCACCTTTGGCTGATGGATTTAAATAGATTTGGATTTTTATTGGTGTTTATGCTTGTTTGATTCAATTAATATAATAGGTTGTTTAATAACAGGTGTTATATTTCATGATCAATGTATCAAAAAGTGGCTTTGGAATCAAAAGAGGAGCCTTGTTAACCAAAAATGACGCGAGGAACTCTCTATTTTTGAATTTAACAATTAATATAAATAAGAAATGCAATTCAAAATCAACGACTCCATTGTTTGTTAAATTGAATGAATTCATGTAATTGATGGTCTATGGGCATGTTTTTCATAGTGAATATAGTTATTAAGAAAGAATCAAAAGTTAATTTCAAGGTTATTGCATGAAAAATAGTCCTGATAACAGTAAGAGGAGCCTAATTAAAACGAGGTGATTAGAAATTCTGATTATTTAGTAATGAAACCAGTTAACATTTGTGCGAAATGCAAACCGTGATGAATGGCACCTTGAGCTGATGGATTTAAATAGATTTGGATATTTATTGGTGTTTATGCTTGTTTGATTCAATTAATATAATAGGTTGTTTAATCACAGGTGTTATATTTCATGATCAATGTATCAAAAAGTGGCTTTGGAATCAAAAGAGGAGCCTTGTTAACCAAAAATGACGCGAGGAACTCTCTATTTTTGAATTCAACAATTAATATCAATAAGAAATGCAATTCAAAATCGATGACTCCATTGTTTGTTAAATTGAATGAATTCATGTAATTGATGGTCTATGGGCATTTTTTTCATAGTGAATATAGTTATTAAGAAAGAATCAAAAGTTAATTTCAAGGTTAGTGCATGAAAAATATTCCTGGTAACAACAAGAGGAGCCCAATTAACACGAGGTGATTAGAAATTCTCATTATTTAGGAATCAAACCAGTTAACATTTGTGCGAAATGCAAACCGTGGTGAATGGCACCTTTAGCTGATGGATTTAAATAGATTTGGATTTTTATTGGTATTTATGTTGTTTTGATTCAATTCATATAATTGGTTGTTTAATCACATGTGTTATATTTCATGATCAATGTATCAAAAAGTGGCTTTGGAATCAAAATAGGAGCCTTGTTAACCAAAAATGACGCGAGGAACTCTCTATTTTTGAATTCAACAAAAAATATCAATAAGAAATGCAATTCCAAATCAATGACTCCATTGTTTGTTAAATTGAATGAATTCATCTCATTGATGGTGCACGTGCATATTTTTCATAATGAATATAGTTATTAAGAAAGAAACAAAAGTTAATTTCAAGGTTATTGCATGAAAAATATTCTTAGTAACAACAAGAGGAGCCTAATTAACACGAGGTGATTAGAAATTCTCATTATTTAGTAATGAAACCAATTAACATTTGTGCGAAATGAAAACCGTGATGAATGGCACCTTTGGCTGATGGATTTAAATAGATTTGGATTTTTATTGGTGTTTATGCTTGTTTGATTCAATTAATATAATACGTTGTTTAATAACAGGTGTTATATTTCATGATCAATGTATCAAAAGTGGCTTTGGAATCAAAAGAGGAGCCTTGTTAACCAAAAATGACGCGAGGAACTCTCTATTTTTGAATTCAACAATTAATATCAATAAGAAATGCAATTCAAAATCAATGACTCCATTGTTTGTGAAATTGAATGAATTCATGTGATTGATGGTCCACGTGCATATTTTTCATAATGAATATAGTTATTAAGAAAGAAACAAAAGTTAATTTCAAGGTTATTGCATGAAAAATATTCTTAGTAACAACAAGAGGAGCCGAATTAATACGAGGTGATTAGAAATTCTCATTATTTAGTAATGAAACCAGTTAACATTTGTGCAAAATGCAAACCGTGATGAATGGCACCTTGAGCTGATGGATTTAAATAGATTTGGATTTTTATTGGTGTTTATGCTTGTTTGATTCAATTAATATAATAGGTTGTTTAATCACAGGTGTTATATTTCATGATCAATGTATCAAAAAGTGGCTTTGGAATCAAAAGAGTAGCCTTGTTAACCAAAAATGACGCGAGGAACTCTCTATTTTTGAATTCAACAATTAATATCAATAAGAAATGCAATTCAAAATCAATGACTCCATTGTTTGTTAAATTGAATGAATTCATGTAATTGATGGTCTATGGGCATTTTTTTCATAGTGAATATAGTTATTAAGAAAGAATCAAAAGTTAATTTCAAGGTTAGTGCATGAAAAATATTCCTGGTAACAACAAGAGGAGCCCAATAAACACGAGGTGATTAGAAATTCTCATTATTTAGGAATCAAACCAGTTAACATTTGTGCGAAATGCAAACCGTGATGAATGGGACCTTTGGCTGATGGATTTAAATAGATTTGGATTTTTATTGGTGTTTATGCTGTTTTGATTCAATTCATATAATTGGTTGTTTAATCACATGTGTTATATTTCATGATCAATGTATCAAAAAGTGGCTTTGGAATCAAAAGAGGGGCCTTGTTAACCAAAAATGACGCGAGGAACTCTCTATTTTTGAATTCAACAATAAATATCAATAAGAAATGCAATTCCAAATCAATGACTCCATTGTTTGTTAAATTGAATGAATTCATCTCATTGATGGTGCACATGCATATTTTTCATAATGAATATAGTTATTAAGAAAGAAACAAAAGTTAATTTCAAGGTTATTGCATGAAAAATATTCTTAGTAACAACAAGAGGAGCCTAATTAACACGAGGTGATTAGAAATTCTCATTATTTAGTAATGAAACCAGTTAACATTTGTGCGAAATGAAAACCGTGATGAATGGCACCATTGGCTGATGGATTTTAAATAGATTTGGATTTTTATTGGTGTTTATGCTTGTTTGATTCAATTAATATAATAGGTTGTTTAATAACAGGTGTTATATTTCATGATCAATGTATCAAAAAGTGGCTTTGGAATCAAAAGAGGAGCCTTGTTAACCAAAAATGACGCGAGGAACTCTCTATTTTTGAATTCAACAATTAATATCAATAAGAAATGCAAGTCAAAATCAATGACTCCATTGTTTGTGAAATTGAATGAATTCATGTGATTGATTGTCCACGTTCATATTTTTCATAATGAATATAGTTATTAAGAAAGAAACAAAAGTTAATTTCAAGGTTAGTGCATGAAAAATATTCTTGGTAACAACAAGAGGAGCCTAATTAACACGAGGTGATTAGAAATTCTCATTATTTAGGAATGAAACAAGTTAACATTTGTGCGAAATGCAAACCGTGAGGAATGGCACCTTTGGCTGATGGATTTAAATAGATTTGGAGTTTTATTGGTGTTTATACATGTTTGATTCAATTAATATACTAGGTTGTTTAGCCACATGTGTTATATTTCATGCTCAATGTATCAAAAAGTGAGTTTGGAATAAAAAGGGGAGCCTTGTGAACCAAAAATGATGCGAGGAATTCTCTATTTTTAAATTCAACAATTAATATCTATAAGAAATGCAATTCAAAATCAATGACTCCATTGTTTGTTAAATTGAATCAATTCATGTAATTGATGGTCTATGGGCATTTTTTTCATAGTGAATATAGTTATTATTAAGAAAGAATCAAAAGTTGATTTCAAGGTTATTGCATGAAAAAATAGTCCTGATAACAACAAAAGGAGCCGAATTAACACGAGGTGATTAGAAATTCTCATTATTTAGTAATGAAACCAGTTAACATTTGTACGAAAATGCAAACCGTAATGAATGGCACCTTTGGCTGATGGATTTAAATAGATTAGGATTTTTATTCGTTTTTATGCTTGTTTGATTCAATTAATATAATAGGTTGTTTAATCACATGTGTTATATTTCATGATCAATGTATCAAAAAGTGGCTTTGGAATCAAAAGAGGAGCCTTGTTAACCAAAAATGACGCAAGGAACTCTCTATTTTTGAATTCAACAATTAATATCAATAAGAAATGCAATTCAAAATCAATGACTCCATTTGTTTGTGAAATTGAATGAATTCATGTGATTGATGGTCCACGTGCATATTTTTCATAATGAATATAGTTATATTAAGAAAGAAACAAAAGTTAATTTCAAGGTTATTGCATGAAAAATATTCTTGGTAACAACAAGAGGAGCCTAATTAACACGAGGTGATTAGAAATTCTCATTATTTAGGAATTAAACAAGTTAACATTTGTGCAAAATGCAAACCGTGAGGAATGGCACCTTTGGCTGATGGATTTAAATAGATTTGGAGTTTTATTGGTGTTTATACATGTTTGATTCAATTAATATACTAGGTTGTTTAGCCACATGTGTTATATTTCATGCTCAATGTATCAAAAAGTGAGTTTGGAATCAAAAGAGGAGCCTTGTTAACCAAAAAGGATGCGAGGAATTCTCTATTTTTTAATTCAACAATTAATATCTATGAGAAATGCAATTCAAAATCAAGGACTCCATTGTTTGTTAAATTGAATGAATTCATGTAATTAATGGTCTACGGGCATTTTTTTCATAGTGAATATGGTTATTAAATAAGAATCAAAAGTTAATTTCAAGGTTATTGCATGAAAAATAGTCCTGATAACAACAAGAGGAGCCGAATTAACACGAGGTGATTAGAAATTCTCATTATTTAGTAATGAAACCAGTTAACATTTGTACGAAATGCAAACCGTAATGAATGGCACCTTTGGCTGATGGATTTAAATAGATTTGGATTTTTATTCATTTTTATGCTTGTTTGATTTAATTAATATAATAGGTTGTTTAATCATAGGTGTTATATTTCATGATCAATGTATCAAAAAGTGGCTTTGGAATCAAAAGAGGAGCCTTGTTAACCAAAAATGATGTGAGGAACTCTCTATTTTTGAATTCAACAATTAATATCAATAAGAAATGCAATTCAAAATCAATGACTCCATTGTTTGTGAAATTGAATGAATTCATGTGATTAATGGTCCACGTGCATATTTTTCATAATGAATTTAGTTATTAAAAAAGAAACAAAAGTTACTTTCAAGGTTATTGCATGAAAAATATTCCTGGTAATAACAAGAGGAGCCTAATTAACACGAGGTGATTAGAAATTTTCATTATTTAGGAATTAAACAAGTTAACATTTGTGCGAAATGCAAACTGTGAGGAATGGCACCTTTGGCTAATGGATTTAAATAGATTTGGAGTTTTATTGATGTTTATACATTTTTTTTTTTAATTAATATACTAGGTTGTTTAGCCACATGTGTTATATTTCATGCTCAATGTATCAAAAAGTGGCTTTGGAATCAAAAGAGGAGCCTTGTTAACCAAAAATGACGCGAGGAACTCTCTATTTTTGAATTTAACAATTAATATCAATAAGAAAAGCAAGTCAAAATCAATGACTCCATTGTTTGTGAAATTGAATGAATTCATGTGATTAATGGTCTATGGGCATTTTTTTCATAGTGAATATAGTTATTAAGAAAGAATCAAAAGTTAATTTCAAGGTTATTGCATGAAAAATAGTCCTGCTAACAACAAAAGTAGCCGAATTAACACGAGGTGATTAGAAATTCTCATTATTTAGTAATGAAACCAGTTAACATTTGTACGAAATGCAAACCGTAATGAATGGCACCTTTGGCTGATGGATTTAAATACATTTGGATTTTTATTGTAGTTTATGCTTGTTTGATTCAATTAATATAATATGTTGTTTAATCACATGTGTTATATTTCATGATCAATGTATCAAAAGTGGCTTTGGAATCAAAAGAGGAGCCTTGTTAACCAAAAATGACGCGAGGAACTCTCTATTTTTGAATTCAACAATTAATATCAATAAGAAATGCAATTCAAAATCAATGACTCCATTGTTTGTGAAATTGAATGAATTCATGTGATTGATGGTCCACGTGCATATTTTTCATAATGAATATAGTTATTAAGAAAGAAACAAAAGTTAATTTCAAGGTTATTGCATGAAAAATATTCTTAGTAACAACAAGAGGAGCCGAATTAATACGAGGTGATTAGAAATTCTCATTATTTAGTAATGAAACCAGTTAACATTTGTGCAAAATGCAAACCGTGATGAATGGCACCTTGAGCTGATGGATTTAAATAGATTTGGATTTTTATTGGTGTTTATGCTTGTTTGATTCAATTAATATAATAGGTTGTTTAATCACAGGTGTTATATTTCATGATCAATGTATCAAAAAGTGGCTTTGGAATCAAAAGAGTAGCCTTGTTAACCAAAAATGACGCGAGGAACTCTCTATTTTTGAATTCAACAATTAATATCAATAAGAAATGCAATTCAAAATCAATGACTCCATTGTTTGTTAAATTGAATGAATTCATGTAATTGATGGTCTATGGGCATTTTTTTCATAGTGAATATAGTTATTAAGAAAGAATCAAAAGTTAATTTCAAGGTTAGTGCATGAAAAATATTCCTGTAACAACAACAAGAGGAGCCCAATAAACACGAGGTGATTAGAAATTCTCATTATTTAGGAATCAAACCAGTTAACATTTGTGCGAAATGCAAACCGTGATGAATGGGACCTTTGGCTGATGGATTTAAATAGATTTGGATTTTTATTGGTGTTTATGCTGTTTTGATTCAATTCATATAATTGGTTGTTTAATCACATGTGTTATATTTCATGATCAATGTATCAAAAAGTGGCTTTGGAATCAAAAGAGGGGCCTTGTTAACCAAAAATGACGCGAGGAACTCTCTATTTTTGAATTCAACAATAAATATCAATAAGAAATGCAATTCCAAATCAATGACTCCATTGTTTGTTAAATTGAATGAATTCATCTCATTGATGGTGCACGTGCATATTTTTCATAATGAATATAGTTATTAAGAAAGAAACAAAAGTTAATTTCAAGGTTATTGCATGAAAAATATTCTTAGTAACAACAAGAGGAGCCTAATTAACACGAGGTGATTAGAAATTCTCATTATTTAGTAATGAAACCAGTTAACATTTGTGCGAAATGAAAACCGTGATGAATGGCACCATTGGCTGATGGATTTAAATAGATTTGGATTTTTATTGGTGTTTATGCTTGTTTGATTCAATTAATATAATAGGTTGTTTAATAACAGGTGTTATATTTCATGATCAATGTATCAAAAAGTGGCTTTGGAATCAAAAGAGGAGCCTTGTTAACCAAAAATGACGCGAGGAACTCTCTATTTTTGAATTCAACAATTAATATCAATAAGAAATGCAAGTCAAAATCAATGACTCCATTGTTTGTGAAATTGAATGAATTCATGTGATTGATTGTCCACGTTCATATTTTTCATAATGAATATAGTTATTAAGAAAGAAACAAAAGTTAATTTCAAGGTTAGTGCATGAAAAATATTCTTGGTAACAACAAGAGGAGCCTAATTAACACGAGGTGATTAGAAATTCTCATTATTTAGGAATTAAACAAGTTAACATTTGTGCAAAATGAAAACCGTGAGGAATGGCACCTTTGGCTGATGGATTTAAATAGATTTGGAGTTTTATTGGTGTTTATACATGTTTGATTCAATTAATATACTAGGTTGTTTAGCCACATGTGTTATATTTCATGCTCAATGTATCAAAAAGTGAGTTTGGAATAAAAAGGGGAGCCTTGTGAACCAAAAATGATGCGAGGAATTCTCTATTTTTAAATTCAACAATTAATATCTATAAGAAATGCAATTCAAAATCAATGACTCCATTGTTTGTTAAATTGAATCAATTCATGTAATTGATGGTCTATGGGCATTTTTTTCATAGTGAATATAGTTATTAAGAAAGAATCAAAAGTTGATTTCAAGGTTATTGCATGAAAAATAGTCCTGATAACAACAAAAGGAGCCGAATTAACACGAGGTGATTAGAAATTCTCATTATTTAGTAATGAAACCAGTTAACATTTGTACGAAATGCAAACCGTAATGAATGGCACCTTTGGCTGATGGATTTAAATAGATTTGGATTTTTATTCGTTTTTATGCTTGTTTGATTCAATTAATATAATAGGTTGTTTAATCACATGTGTTATATTTCATGATCAATGTATCAAAAAGTGGCTTTGGAATCAAAAGAGGAGCCTTGTTAACCAAAAATGACGCAAGGAACTCTCTATTTTTGAATTCAACAATTAATATCAATAAGAAATGCAATTCAAAATCAATGACTCCATTGTTTGTGAAATTGAATGAATTCATGTGATTGATGGTCCACGTGCATATTTTTCATAATGAATATAGTTATGAAGAAAGAAACAAAAGTTAATTTCAAGGTTATTGCATGAAAAATATTCTTGGTAACAACAAGAGGAGCCTAATTAACACGAGGTGATTAGAAATTCTCATTATTTAGGAATTAAACAAGTTAACATTTGTGCAAAATGCAAACCGTGAGGAATGGCACCTTTGGCTGATGGATTTAAATAGATTTGGAGTTTTATTGGTGTTTATACATGTTTGATTCAATTAATATACTAGGTTGTTTAGCCACATGTGTTATATTTCATGCTCAATGTATCAAAAAGTGAGTTTGGAATCAAAAGAGGAGCCTTGTTAACCAAAAAGGATGCGAGGAATTCTCTATTTTTTAATTCAACAATTAATATCTATGAGAAATGCAATTCAAAATCAAGGACGCCATTGTTTGTTAAATTGAATGAATTCATGTAATTAATGGTCTACGGGCATTTTTTTCATAGTGAATATGGTTATTAAATAAGAATCAAAAGTTAATTTCAAGGTTATTGCATGAAAAATAGTCCTGATAACAACAAGAGGAGCCGAATTAACACGAGATGATTAGAAATTCTCATTATTTAGTAATGAAACCAGTTAACATTTGTACGAAATGCAAACCGTAATGAATGGCACCTTTGGCTGATGGATTTAAATAGATTTGGATTTTTATTCGTTTTTATGCTTGTTTGATTTAATTAATATAATAGGTTGTTTAATCATAGGTGTTATATTTCATGATCAATGTATCAAAAAGTGGCTTTGGAATCAAAAGAGGAGCCTTGTTAACCAAAAATGATGTGAGGAACTCTCTATTTTTGAATTCAACAATTAATATCAATAAGAAATGCAATTCAAAATCAATGACTCCATTGTTTGTGAAATTGAATGAATTCATGTGATTAATGGTCCACGTGCATATTTTTCATAATGAATTTAGTTATTAAAAAAGAAACAAAAGTTACTTTCAAGGTTATTGCATGAAAAATATTCCTGGTAATAACAAGAGGAGCCTAATTAACACGAGGTGATTAGAAATTTTCATTATTTAGGAATTAAACAAGTTAACATTTGTGCGAAATGCAAACTGTGAGGAATGGCACCTTTGGCTAATGGATTTAAATAGATTTGGAGTTTTATTGATGTTTATACATTTTTTATTTAATTAATATACTAGGTTGTTTAGCCACATGTGTTATATTTCATGCTCAATGTATCAAAAAGTGGCTTTGGAATCAAAAGAGGAGCCTTGTTAACCAAAAATGACGCGAGGAACTCTCTATTTTTGAATTTAACAATTAATATCAATAAGAAAAGCAAGTCAAAATCAATGACTCCATTGTTTGTGAAATTGAATGAATTCATGTGATTAATGGTCTATGGGCATTTTTTTCATAGTGAATATAGTTATTAAGAAAGAATCAAAAGTTAATTTCAAGGTTATTGCATGAAAAATAGTCCTGCTAACAACAAAAGTAGCCGAATTAACACGAGGTGATTAGAAATTCTCATTATTTAGTAATGAAACCAGTTAACATTTGTACGAAATGCAAACCGTAATGAATGGCACCTTTGGCTGATGGATTTAAATACATTTGGATTTTTATTGTAGTTTATGCTTGTTTGATTCAATTAATATAATATGTTGTTTAATCACATGTGTTATATTTCATGATCAATGTATCAAAAAGTGGCTTTGGAATCAAAAGAGGAGCCTTGTTAACCAAAAATGATGCGAGGAACTCTCTATTTTTGAATTCAACAATTAATATCAATAAGAAATGCAATTCAAAATCAATGACTCCATTGTTTGTGAAATTGAATGAATTCATGTGATTGATGGTCCACGTGCATATTTTTCATAATGAATATAGTTATTAAGAAAGAAACAAAAGTTAATTTCAAGGTTATTGCATGAAAAATATTCTTAGTAACAACAAGAGGAGCCTAATTAACACGAGGTGATTAGAAATTCTCATTATTTAGTAATGAAACCAGTTAACATTTGTACGAAATGCAAACCGTAATGAATGGCACCTTTGGCTGATGGATTTAAATACATTTGGATTTTTATTGGTGTTTATGCTTGTTTGATTCAATTAATATAATAGGTTGTTTAATCACAGGTGTTATATTTCATGATCAATGTATCAAAAAGTGGCTTTGGAATCAAAAGAGGAGCCTTGTTAACCAAAAATGACGCGAGGAACTCTCTATTTTTGAATTCAACAATTAATATAAATAAGAAATGCAATTCAAAATCAATGACTCCATTGTTTGTTAAATTGAATGAATTCATGTAATTGATGGTCTATGGGCATTTTTTTCATAGTGAATATAGTTATTAAGAAAGAATCAAAAGTTAATTTCAAGGTTAGTGCATGAAAAATATTCCTGGTAACAACAAGTGGAGTCCAATTAACACGAGGTGATTAGAAATTCTCATTATTTAGGAATCAAACCAGTTAACATTTGTGCGAAATGCAAACCGTGATGAATGGCACCTTTGGCTGATGGATTTAAATAGATTTGGATTTTTATTGGTGTTTATCCTTGTTTGATTCAATTACTATAATAGGTTGCTTAATCACATGTGTTATATTTCATGATCAATGTATCAAAAAGTTGCTTTGGAATCAAAAGAGGAGCCTTGTTAACCAAAAATGATGCGATGAACTCTCTATTTTTGAATTCAACAATAAATATCAATAAGAAAAGCAAGTCAAAATCAATGACTCCATTGTTTGTGAAATTGAATGAATTCATGTGATTAATGGTCCACGTTGATATTTTTCATAATGAATATAGTTATTAAGAAAGAAACAAAAGTTAATTTCAAGGGTTGTGCATGAAAAATATTCCTGGTAATAACAAGAGGAGCCTAATTAACACGAGGTGATTAGAAATTCTCATTATTTAGGAATTAAACAAGTTAACATTTGTGCGAAATGCAAACCGTGAGGAATGGCACCTTCGGCTGATGGATTTAAATAGATTTGGAGTTTTATTAGTGTTTATACATGTTTGATTTAATTAATATACTATGTTGTTTAGCCACATGTGTTATATTTCATGCTCAATGTATCAAAAAGTGAGTTTGGAATAAAAAGAGGAGCCTTGTTAACCAAAAATGATGCAAGGAATTCTCTATTTTTGAATTCAACAATTAATATCTATAAGAAATGCAATTCAAAATCAAGGACTCCATTGTTTGTTAAATTGAATGAATTCATGTAATTGATGGTCTATGGGCATTTTTTTCATAGTGAATATAGTTATTAAGAAAGAATCAAAAGTTAATTTCAAGGTTATTGCATGAAAAATAGTCCTGATTACAACAAAAGGAGCCGAATTAACACGAGTTGATTAGAAATTCTCATTATTTAGTAATAAAACCAGTTAACATTTGTGCGAAATGCAAACCGTGATGAATGGCACCTTTGGTTGATGGATTTAAATAGATTTGGATTTTTATTGGTGTTTATGCTTGTTTGATTCAATTAATATAATAGGTTGTTTAATCACAGGTGTTATATTTCATGATCAATGTATCAAAAAGTGGCTTTGGAATCAAAAGAGGAGCCTTGTTAACCAAAAATGACGCGAGGAACTCTCTATTTTTGAATTCAACAATTAATATCAATAAGAAATGCAATTCAAAATCAATGACTCCATTGTTTGTTAAATTGAATGAATTCATGTGATTGATGGTCCACGTGCATATTTTTCGTAATGAATATAGTTATTTAGAAAGAAACAAAAGTTAATTTCAAGGTTATTGCATGAAAAATATTCCTGGTAACAACAAGAGGAGCCTAATTAACACGATGTGATTAGAAATTCTCATTATTTAGTAATGAAACCAGTTAACATTTGTGCGAAATGCAAACCGTGATTAATGACACCTTTGACTGATGGATTTAAATAGATTTGGATTTTTACTGGTGTTTATGCTTGTTTGATTCAATTAATATAATAGGTTGTTTAATCACAGGTGTTATATTTCATGATCAATGTCTCAAAAAGTGGCTTTGGAATCAAAAGAGGAGCCTTGTTAACCAAAAATGACGCGAGGAACTCTCTATTTTTGAATTCAACAATTAATATCAATAAGAAATGCAATTCAAAATCAATGACTCCATTGTTTGTTAAATTGAATGAATTCATGTGATTGATGTTCCACGTGCATATTTTTCATAATGAATATAGTTATTTAGAAAGAAACAAAAGTTAATTTCAAGGTTATTGCATGAAAGATATTCCTTGTAACAACAAGAGGAGCCTAATTAACACGATGTGATTAGAAATTCTCATTATTTAGTAATGAAACCAGTGAACATTTGTGCGAAATGCAAACCGTGATTAATGACACCTTTGGCTGATGGATTTAAATAGATTTGGATTTTTACTGGTGTTTATGCTTGTTTGATTCAATTAATATAATAGGTTGTTTAATCACAGGTGTTATATTTCATGATCAATGTCTCAAAAAGTGGCTTTGGAATCAAAAGAGGAGCCTTGTTAACCAAAAATGACGCGAGGAACTCTCTATTTTTGAATTTAACAATTAATATAAATAAGAAATGCAATTCAAAATCAACGACTCCATTGTTTGTTAAATTGAATGAATTCATGTAATTGATGGTCTATGGGCATGTTTTTCATAGTGAATATAGTTATTAAGAAAGAATCAAAAGTTAATTTCAAGGTTATTGCATGAAAAATAGTCCTGATAACAACAAGAGGAGCCTAATTAAAACGAGGTGATTAGATATTCTTATTATTTAGTAATGAAACCAGTGAACATTTGTGCGAAATGCAAACCGTGATGAATGGCACCTTTGGCTGATGGATTTAAATAGATTTGGATTTTTATTGGTGTTTATCCTTGTTTGATTCAATTACTATAATAGGTTGCTTAATCACATGTGATATATTTCATGATCAATGTATCAAAAAGTGGATTTGGAATAAAAAGAAGGGCCTTGTTAACCAAAAATGACGCGATGAACTCTTTATTTTTGAATTCAACAATTAATATCAATAAGAAATGCAATTCAAAATCAACGACTCCATTGTTTGTTAAATTGAATGAATTCGTGCAATTGATGGTCCACGTGCATATTTTTCATAATGAATATAGTTAGTAAGAAAGAAACAAAAGTTAATTTCAAGGTTATTGCATGAAAAATAGTCCTGGTAACAACAAGAGGAGCCTAATTAAGATGAGGTGATTAGAAATTGTCATTATTTAGGAATGAAACCAGTTAACATTTGTACGAAATGCAAACCGTGAAGAATGGCACCTTTAGATGATGGATTTAAATGGATTTGGAGTTTTATTGATGTTGTTATACATGTTTGATTCAATTAATGTACTAGGTTGTTTAGTCACATGTGTTATATTTCAAGCTCAATGTATCAAAAAAGTGAGTTTGGAATCAAAAGAGGAACCTTGTTAACCAAAAATGATGCGAGGAATTCTCTATTTTTGAATTCAACAATTAATATCTATAAGAAATGCAATTCAAAATCAAGGACTCCATTGTTTGTTAAATTGAATGAATTCATGTAATTGATAGTCTATGGGCATTTTTTCATAGTGAATATAGTTATTAAGAAAGAATCAAAAGTTAATTTCAAGGTTATTGCATGAAAAATAGTCATGATAACAACAAAAGGAGCCGAACTAACACGAGGTGATTAGAAATTCTCATTATTTAGTAATGAAACCAGTTAACATTTGTACAAAATGCAAACTGTAATGAATGGCACCTTTGGCTGATGGATTTAAATAGATTCGGATTTTTATTGGTGTTTATGATTGTTTGATTCAATTGATATAATAGGTTGTTTAATCACATGTGTTATATTTCATGATCAATGTATCAAAAAGTGGCTTTGGAATCAAAAGAGGAGCCTTGTTAACCAAAAATGACGCGAGGAACTCTCTATTTTTGAATTCAACAATTAATGTCAATAAAAAATGCAATTCAAAATCAATGACTCCATTGTTTGTGAAATTGAATGAATTCATGTGATTGATGGTCCACGTGCATATTTTTCATAATGAATATAGTTATTTAGAAAGAAACAAAAGTTAATTTCAAGGTTATTGCATGAAAAATATTCCTTGTAACAACAAGAGGAGCCTAATTAACACGATGTGATTAGAAATTCTCATTATTTAGTAATGAAACCAGTGAACATTTGTGCGAAATGCAAACCGTGATTAATGACACCTTTGGCTGATGGATTTAAATAGATTTGGATTTTTACTGGTGTTTATGCTTGTTTGATTCAATTAATATAATAGGTTGTTTAATCACAGGTGTTATATTTCATGATCAATGTCTCAAAAAGTGGCTTTGGAATCAAAAGAGGAGCCTTGTTAACCAAAAATGACGCGAGGAACTCTCTATTTTTGAATTTAACAATTAATATAAATAAGAAATGCAATTCAAAATCAACGACTCCATTGTTTGTTAAATTGAATGAATTCATGTAATTGATGGTCTATGGGGGCATGTTTTTCATAGTGAATATAGTTATTAAGAAAGAATCAAAAGTTAATTTCAAGGTTATTGCATGAAAAATAGTCCTGATAACAACAAGAGGAGCCTAATTAAAACGAGGTGATTAGATATTCTTATTATTTAGTAATGAAACCAGTGAACATTTGTGCGAAATGCAAACCGTGATGAATGGCACCTTTGGCTGATGGATTTAAATAGATTTGGATTTTTATTGGTGTTTATCCTTGTTTGATTCAATTACTATAATAGGTTGCTTAATCACATGTGATATATTTCATGATCAATGTATCAAAAAGTGGATTTGGAATAAAAAGAAGGGCCTTGTTAACCAAAAATGACGCGATGAACTCTTTATTTTTGAATTCAACAATTAATATCAATAAGAAATGCAATTCAAAATCAACGACTCCATTGTTTGTTAAATTGAATGAATTCGTGTAATTGATGGTCCACGTGCATATTTTTCATAATGAATATAGTTAGTAAGAAAGAAACAAAAGTTAATTTCAAGGTTATTGCATGAAAAATAGTCCTGGTAACAACAAGAGGAGCCTAATTAAGATGAGGTGATTAGAAATTGTCATTATTTAGGAATGAAACCAGTTAACATTTGTACGAAATGCAAACCGTGAAGAATGGCACCTTTAGATGATGGATTTAAATGGATTTGGAGTTTTATTGATGTTTATACATGTTTGATTCAATTAATGTACTAGGTTGTTTAGTCACATGTGTTATATTTCAAGCTCAATGTATCAAAAAGTGAGTTTGGAATCAAAAGAGGAACCTTGTTAACCAAAAATGATGCGAGGAATTCTCTATTTTTGAATTCAACAATTAATATCTATAAGAAATGCAATTCAAAATCAAGGACTCCATTGTTTGTTAAATTGAATGAATTCATGTAATTGATAGTCTATGGGCATTTTTTCATAGTGAATATAGTTATTAAGAAAGAATCAAAAGTTAATTTCAAGGTTATTGCATGAAAAATAGTCATGATAACAACAAAAGGAGCCGAACTAAACGAGGTGATTAGAAATTCTCATTATTTAGTAATGAAACCAGTTAACATTTGTACAAAATGCAAACTGTAATGAATGGCACCTTTGGCTGATGGATTTAAATAGATTCGGATTTTTATTGGTGTTTATGCTTGTTTGATTCAATTAATATAATAGGTTGTTTAATCACATGTGTTATATTTTTCATGATCAATGTATCAAAAAGTGGCTTTGGAATCAAAAGAGGAGCCTTGTTAACCAAAAAATGACGCGAGGAACTCTCTATTTTTGAATTCAACAATTAATGTCAATAAAAAAATGCAATTCAAAATCAATGACTCTATTGTTTGTGAAATTGAATGAATTCATGTGATTGATGGTCCACGTGCATATTTTTTTCATAATGAATATAGTTATTAAAGAAAGAAACAAAAGTTAATTTCAAGGTTATTGCATGAAAAAATATTCCTGGTAACAACAAGAGGAGCCTGATTAACACGAGTGATTAGAAATTCTCATTATTTAGTAATGAAACCAGTTAACATTTGTGCGAAATGCAAACCGTTATGAATGGCACCTTTGGCTGATGGATTTAAATAGATTTGGATTTTTATTGGTGTTTATGCTTGTTTGATTCAATTAATATAATAGGTTGTTTAATCACAGGTGTTATATTTCATGATCAATGTCTCAAAAAGTGGCTTTGGAATCAAAAGAGGAGCCTTGTTAACCAAAAATGACGCGAGGAACTCTCTATTTTTGAATTTAACAATTAATATCAATAAGAAATGCAATTCAAAATCAACGACTCCATTGTTTGTTAAATTGAATGAATTCATGTAATTGATGGTCTATGGTCATGTTTTTCATAGTGAATATAGTTATTAAGAAAGAATCAAAAGTTAATTTCAAGGTTATTGCATGAAAAATAGTCCTGATAACAACAAGAGGAGCCTAATTAAAATGAGATTATTAGATATTCTCATTATTTAGTAATGAAACCAGTGAACATTTGTGCAAAATGCAAACCGTGATGAATGGCACCTTTGGCTGATGGATTTAAATAGATTTGGATTTTTATTGGTGTTTATCCTTGTTTGATTCAATTACTATAATAGGTTGTTTAATCACATGTGATATATTTCATGATCAATGTATCAAAAAGTGGATTTGGAATAAAAAGAAGGGCCTTCTTAACCAAAAATGACGTGATGAACTCTTTATTTTTGAATTCAACAATTAATATCAATAAGAAATGCAATTCAAAAGCAACGACTCCATTGTTTGTTAAATTAAATGAATTCATGTAATTGATGGTCCACGTGCATATTTTTCATAATGAATATAGTTAGTAAGAAAGAAACAAAAGTTAATTTCAAGGTTATTGTATGAAAAATAGTCCTGGTAACAACAAGAGGAGCCTAATTAAGATGAGGTGATTAGAAATTCTCATTATTTAGGAATGAAACCAGTTAACATTTGTACGAAATGCAAACCGTGAAGAATGGCACCTTTAGATGATGGATTTAAATGGATTTGGAGTTTTATTGATGTTTATACATGTTTGATTCAATTAATGTACTAGGTTTTTTAGTCACATGTGTTATATTTCAAGCTCAATGTATCAAAAAGTGAGTTTGGAATCAAAAGAGGAACCTTGTTAACCAAAAATGATGCGAGGAATTCTCTATTTTTGAATTCAACAATTAATATCTATAAGAAATGCAATTCAAAATCAAGGACTCCATTGTTTGTTAAATTGAATGAATTCATGTAATTGATAGTCTATGGGCATTTTTTCATAGTGAATATAGTTATTAAGAAAGAATCAAAAGTTAATTTCAAGGTTATTGCATGAAAAATAGTCATGATAACAACAAAAGGAGCCGAACTAACACGAGGTGATTAGAAATTCTCATTATTTAGTAATGAAACCAGTTAACATTTGTACAAAATGCAAACTGTAATGAATGGCACCTTTGGCTGATGGATTTAAATAGATTCGGATTTTTATTGGTGTTTATGCTTGTTTGATTCAATTAATATAATAGGTTGTTTAATCACATGTGTTATATTTCATGATCAATGTATCAAAAAGTGGCTTTGGAATCAAAAGAGGAGCCTTGTTAACCAAAAATGACGCGAGGAACTCTCTATTTTTGAATTCAACAATTAATGTCAATAAAAAATGCAATTCAAAATCAATGACTCCATTGTTTGTGAAATTGAATGAATTCATGTGATTGATGGTCCACGTGCATATTTTTCATAATGAATATAGTTATTAAGAAAGAAGCAAAAGTTAATTTCAAGGTTATTGCATAAAAAATATTCTTGGTAACAACAAGAGGAGCTTAATTAGCACGAGGTGATTAGAAATTCTCATTATTTAGGAATTAAACAAGTTAACATTTGTGCGAAATGCAAACCGTGAGGAATGGCACCTTTGGCTGATGGATTTAAATAGATTTGGAGTTTTATTGGTGTTTATACATGTTTGATTCAATTAATATACTAGGTTGTTTAGCCACATGTGTTATATTTCATGCTCAATGTATCAAAAAGTGAGTTTGGAATCAAAAGAGGAGCCTTGTTAACCAAAAATGATGCGAGGAATTCTTTATTTTTGAATTCAACAATTAAGATCTATAAGAAATGCAATTCAAAATCAAGGACTCCATTGTTTGTTAAATTGAATGAATTCATGTAATTGATGGTCTATGGCCATTTTTTTCATAGTGAATATAGTTATTAAGAAAGAATCAAAAGTTAATTTCAAGGGTATTGCATGAAAAATAGTCCTGATAACAACAAGAGGAGCCTAATTAACATGAGGAGATTAGAAATTCTCATTATTTAGTAATGAAACCAGTTAACATTTGTGCGAAATGGAAACCGTGATCAATGGCACCTTTGGCTAATGGATTTAAATAGATTTGGATTTTTATTGGTGTTTATGCTTGTTTGATTCAATTAATATAATAGGTTGTTTAATCACATGTGTTATATTTCATGATCAATGTATAAAAAAGTGGATTTGGAATCAAAAGGGGAGCCTTGTTAACCAAAAATGAGGCGAGGAATTCTCTATTTTTGAATTCAACAATTAATATCTATAAGAAATGCAATTCAATATCAAGGACTCCATTGTTTGTTAAATTGAATGAATTCATGTAATTGATGGTCTATGGGCATTTTTTTCATAGTGAATATAGTTATTAAGAAAGAATCAAAAGTTAATTTCAAGGTTAGTGCATGAAAAATATTCCTGGTAACAACAAGAGGAGCCCAATTAACACGAGGTGATTAGAAATTCTCATTATTTAGGAATCAAACCAGTTAACATTTGTGCGAAATGCAAACCGTGATGAATGGCACCTTTGGCTGATGGATTTAAATAGATTTGGATTTTTATTGGTGTTTATGCTTGTTTGATTCAATTAATATAATATGTTGTTTAATCACATGTGTTATATTTCATGATCAATGTATCAAAAAGTGGCTTTGGAATCAAAAAAGGGGCCTTGTTAACCAAAAATGACGCGAGAAACTCTCTATTTTTGAATTCAACAATTAATATCAATAAGAAATGCAATTCAAAATCAATGACTCTATTGTTTGTTAAATTGAATGAATTCATGTGATTGATGGTCCACGTGCATATTTTTCATAATGAATATAGTTATTAAGAAAGAAGCAAAAGTTAATTTCAAGGTTATTGCATAAAAAATATTCCTGATAACAACAAGAGGAGCTTAATTAACACGAGGTGATTAGAAATTCTCATTATTTAAGAATTAAACAAGTTAACATTTGTGCGAAATGCAAACCGTGAGGAATGGCACCTTTGGCTGATTGATTTAAATAGCTTTAGAGTTTTATTGATGTTTATACATGTTTGATTCAAATAATATACTAGGTTGTTTAGCCACATGTGTTATATTTCAAGCTCAATGTATCAAAAAGTGAGTTTGGAATCAAAAGAGGAGCCTTGTTAACCAAAAATGATGCGAGGAATTCTCTATTTTTGAATTCAACAATTAATATCTATAAGAAATGCAATTCAAAATCAAGGACTCCATTGTTTGTTAAATTGAATGAATTCATGTATATGATGGTCTATGGGCATTTTTTTCATAGTGAATATAATTATTAAGAAAGAATCAAAAGTTAATTTCAAGGGTATTGCATGAAAAATAGTCCTGATAACAACAAGAGGAGCCTAATTAACATGAGGAGATTAGAAATTCTCATTATTTAGTAATGAAACCAGTTAACATTTGTGCGAAATGGAAACCGTGATCAATGGCACCTTTGGCTAATGGATTTAAATAGATTTGGATTTTTATTGGTGTTTATGCTTGTTTGATTCAATTAATATAATAGGTTGTTTAATCACATGTGTTATATTTCATGATCAATGTATAAAAAAGTGGCTTTGGAATCAAAAGGGGAGCCTTGTTAACCAAAAATGAGGCGAGGAATTCTCTATTTTTGAATTCAACAATTAATATCTATAAGAAATGCAATTCAATATCAAGGACTCCATTGTTTGTTAAATTGAATGAATTCATGTAATTGATGGTCTATGGGCATTTTTTTCATAGTGAATATAGTTATTAAGAAAGAATCAAAAGTTAATTTCAAGGTTAGTGCATGAAAAATATTCCTGGTAACAACAAGAGGAGCCCAATTAACACGAGGTGATTAGAAATTCTCATTATTTAGGAATCAAACCAGTTAACATTTGTGCGAAATGCAAATCGTGATGAATGGCACCTTTGGCTGATGGATTTAATTAGATTTGGATTTTTATTGGTGTTTATGCTTGTTTGATTCAATTAATATAATATGTTGTTTAATCACATGTGTTATATTTCATGATCAATGTATCAAAAAGTGGCTTTGGAATCAAAAGAGGGGCCTTGTTAACCAAAAATGACGCGAGAAACTCTCTATTTTTGAATTCAACAATTAATATCAATAAGAAATGCAATTCAAAATCAAGGACACCATTGTTTGTTAAATTGAATGAATTCATGTGATTGATGGTCCACGTGCATATTTTTCATAATGAATATAGTTATTAAGAAAGAAACAAAAGTTAATTTCAAGGTTATTACATGAAAAATAGTCCTGGTAACAACAAGAGGAGCCTAATTAACACGAGGTGATTAGAAATTCTCATTATTTAGGAATGAATCCAATTAACAATTGTAGGAAATGCAAACCATGAAGAATGGCACCTTTAGATGATGGATTTAAATAGATTTGGAGTTTTATTGATGTTTATACATGATTGATTCAATTAATGTACTAGGTTGTTTAGCCATATGTGTTATATTTCAAGCTTAATGTATCCAAAAGTGAGTTTGGAATCAAAAGAGGAGCCTTGTTAACCAAAAATGACGCGAGGAACTCTCTATTTTTGAATTCAACAATTAATATCAATAAGAAATGCAATTCAAAATCAACGACTCCATTGTTTGTTAAATTGAATGAATTCATGTAATTGATGGTCTAGGGGCATGTTTTTCATAGTGAATATAGTTGATAAGAATGAATCAAAAAGTTAATTTTAAGGTTATTGCATGAAAAATAGTCCTGATAACAACAACAGGAGCCTAATTAACACGAGGTGATTAAAAATTCTCATTATTTAGGAATGAAACCAGTTAACATTTGTACGAAATGCAAACCATGAAGAATAGCACCTTTAGATGATGGATTTAAATGGATTTGGAGTTTTATTGATGTTTTATACATGTTTGATTCAATTAATGTACTAGGTTGTTTAGCCACATGTGTTTATATTTCAAGCTCAATGTATCAAAAAGTGAGCTTGGAATCAAAAGAGGAGCCTTGTTAACCAAAAATGATGCGACGAATTCTCTATTTTTGAATTCAACAATTAATATCTATAAGAAATGCAATTCAAAATCAAGGACTCCATTGTTTGTTAAATTGAATGAATTCATGTAATTGATGGTCCACGTGCATATTTTTCATAATGAATATAGTTATTAAGAATGAAACAAAAAGTTAATTTCAACATTATTGCTTGAAAAATAGTCCTGGTAACAACCAAAGGAGCCTAATTAACACGAGGTGATTAGAAATTCTCATTATTTAGGAATGAAACCAGTTAACATTTGTACGAAATGCAAACCATGAAGAATGGCACCTTTAGATGATGGATTTAAATGGATTTGGAGTTTTATTGATGTTTATACCTGTTTGATTCAATTAATGTACTAGGTTGTTTAGTCACATGTGTTATATTTCAAGCTCAATGTATCAAAAAGTGAGTTTGGAATCAAAAGAGGAACCTTGTTAACCAAAAATGATGCGAGGAATTCGCTATTTTTGAATTCAACAATTAATATCTATAAGAAATGCAATTCAAAATCAAGGACTCCATTGTTTGTTAAATTGAATGAATTCATGTAATTTATGGCCTAGGGGCATGTTTTTCATAGTGAATATAGTTATTAAGAAAGAAACAAAAGTTAATTTCAAGGTTATTGCATGAAAAATAGTCCTGGTAACAACAACAGGAGCCTAATTAACACGAGGTGATTAGAAATTCTCATTATTTAGGAATGAAACCAGTAAACATTTGTAGGAAATGCAAACCATGAAGAATGGCACCTTTGGATGATGGATTTAAATGGATTTGGAGTTTTATTGATGTTTATACATGTTTGATTCAATTAATGTACTAGGTTGTTTAGCCACATATGTTATATTTCAAGCTCAATGTATCAAAAAGTGAGTTTGGAATCAAAAGAGGAGCCTTGTTAACCAAAAATGATGCGAGGAATTCTCAATTGTTGAATTCAACAATTAATATCTATAAGAAATGCAATTCAAAATCAAGGACTCCATTGTTTGTTAAATTGAATGAATTCATGTAATTGATGGTCTATGGCCATTTTTTTCATAGTGAATATAGTTATTAAGAAAGAATCAAAAGTTAATTTCAAGGGTATTGCATGAAAAATAGTCCTGATAACAACAAGAGGAGCCTAATTAACATGAGGAGATTAGAAATTCTCATTATTTAGTAATGAAACCAGTTAACATTTGTGCGAAATGGAAACCGTGATCAATGGCACCTTTGGCTAATGGATTTAAATAGATTTGGATTTTTATTGGTGTTTATGCTTGTTTGATTCAATTAATATAATAGGTTGTTTAATCACATGTGTTATATTTCATGATCAATGTATAAAAAAGTGGATTTGGAATCAAAAGGGGAGCCTTGTTAACCAAAAATGAGGCGAGGAATTCTCTATTTTTGAATTCAACAATTAATATCAATAAGAAATGCAATTCAAAATCAACGACTCCATTGTTTGTTAAATTGAATGAATTCGTGTAATTGATGGTCCACGTGCATATTTTTCATAATGAATATAGTTAGTAAGAAAGAAACAAAAGTTAATTTCAAGGTTATTGCATGAAAAATAGTCCTGGTAACAACAAGAGGAGCCTAATTAAGATGAGGTGATTAGAAATTGTCATTATTTAGGAATGAAACCAGTTAACATTTGTACGAAATGCAAACCGTGAAGAATGGCACCTTTAGATGATGGATTTAAATGGATTTGGAGTTTTATTGATGTTTATACATGTTTGATTCAATTAATGTACTAGGTTGTTTAGTCACATGTGTTATATTTCAAGCTCAATGTATCAAAAAGTGAGTTTGGAATCAAAAGAGGAACCTTGTTAACCAAAAATGATGCGAGGAATTCTCTATTTTTGAATTCAACAATTAATATCTATAAGAAATGCAATTCAATATCAAGGACTCCATTGTTTGTTAAATTGAATGAATTCATGTAATTGATGGTCTATGGGCATTTTTTTCATAGTGAATATAGTTATTAAGAAAGAATCAAAAGTTAATTTCAAGGTTAGTGCATGAAAAATATTCCTGGTAACAACAAGAGGAGCCCAATTAACACGAGGTGATTAGAAATTCTCATTATTTAGGAATCAAACCAGTTAACATTTGTGCGAAATGCAAACCGTGATGAATGGCACCTTTGGCTGATGGATTTAAATAGATTTGGATTTTTATTGGTGTTTATGCTTGTTTGATTCAATTAATATAATATGTTGTTTAATCACATGTGTTATATTTCATGATCAATGTATCAAAAAGTGGCTTTGGAATCAAAAAAGGGGCCTTGTTAACCAAAAATGACGCGAGAAACTCTCTATTTTTGAATTCAACAATTAATATCAATAAGAAATGCAATTCAAAATCAATGACTCTATTGTTTGTTAAATTGAATGAATTCATGTGATTGATGGTCCACGTGCATATTTTTCATAATGAATATAGTTATTAAGAAAGAAGCAAAAGTTAATTTCAAGGTTATTGCATAAAAAATATTCCTGATAACAACAAGAGGAGCTTAATTAACACGAGGTGATTAGAAATTCTCATTATTTAAGAATTAAACAAGTTAACATTTGTGCGAAATGCAAACCGTGAGGAATGGCACCTTTGGCTGATTGATTTAAATAGCTTTAGAGTTTTATTGATGTTTATACATGTTTGATTCAAATAATATACTAGGTTGTTTAGCCACATGTGTTATATTTCAAGCTCAATGTATCAAAAAGTGAGTTTGGAATCAAAAGAGGAGCCTTGTTAACCAAAAATGATGCGAGGAATTCTCTATTTTTGAATTCAACAATTAATATCTATAAGAAATGCAATTCAAAATCAAGGACTCCATTGTTTGTTAAATTGAATGAATTCATGTATATGATGGTCTATGGGCATTTTTTTTCATAGTGAATATAATTATTAAGAAAGAATCAAAAGTTAATTTCAAGGGTATTGCATGAAAAAATAGTCCTGATAACAACAAGAGGAGCCTAATTAACATGAGGAGATTAGAAATTCTCATTATTTAGTAATGAAACCAGTTAACATTTGTGCGAAATGGAAACCGTGATCAATGGCACCTTTGGCTAATGGATTTAAATAGATTTGGATTTTTATTGGTGTTTATGCTTGTTTGATTCAATTAATATAATAGGTTGTTTAATCACATGTGTTATATTTCATGATCAATGTATAAAAAAGTGGCTTTGGAATCAAAAGGGGAGCCTTGTTAACCAAAAATGAGGCGAGGAATTCTCTATTTTTGAATTCAACAATTAATATCTATAAGAAATGCAATTCAATATCAAGGACTCCATTGTTTGTTAAATTGAATGAATTCATGTAATTGATGGTCTATGGGCATTTTTTTCATAGTGAATATAGTTATTAAGAAAGAATCAAAAGTTAATTTCAAGGTTAGTGCATGAAAAATATTCCTGGTAACAACAAGAGGAGCCCAATTAACACGAGGTGATTAGAAATTCTCATTATTTAGGAATCAAACCAGTTAACATTTGTGCGAAATGCAAATCGTGATGAATGGCACCTTTGGCTGATGGATTTAATTAGATTTGGATTTTTATTGGTGTTTATGCTTGTTTGATTCAATTAATATAATATGTTGTTTAATCACATGTGACATGTGTTATATTTCATGATCAATGTATCAAAAAGTGGCTTTGGAATCAAAAGAGGGGCCTTGTTAACCAAAAATGACGCGAGAAACTCTCTATTTTTGAATTCAACAATTAATATCAATAAGAAATGCAATTCAAAATCAAGGACACCATTGTTTGTTAAATTGAATGAATTCATGTGATTGATGGTCCACGTGCATATTTTTCATAATGAATATAGTTATTAAGAAAGAAACAAAAGTTAATTTCAAGGTTATTACATGAAAAATAGTCCTGGTAACAACAAGAGGAGCCTAATTAACACGAGGTGATTAGAAATTCTCATTATTTAGGAATGAATCCAATTAACAATTGTAGGAAATGCAAACCATGAAGAATGGCACCTTTAGATGATGGATTTAAATAGATTTGGAGTTTTATTGATGTTTATACATGATTGATTCAATTAATGTACTAGGTTGTTTAGCCATATGTGTTATATTTCAAGCTTAATGTATCCAAAAGTGAGTTTGGAATCAAAAGAGGAGCCTTGTTAACCAAAAATGACGCGAGGAACTCTCTATTTTTGAATTCAACAATTAATATCAATAAGAAATGCAATTCAAAATCAACGACTCCATTGTTTGTTAAATTGAATGAATTCATGTAATTGATGGTCTAGGGGCATGTTTTTCATAGTGAATATAGTTGATAAGAATGAATCAAAAGTTAATTTTAAGGTTATTGCATGAAAAATAGTCCTGATAACAACAACAGGAGCCTAATTAACACGAGGTGATTAAAAATTCTCATTATTTAGGAATGAAACCAGTTAACATTTGTACGAAATGCAAACCATGAAGAATAGCACCTTTAGATGATGGATTTAAATGGATTTGGAGTTTTATTGATGTTTATACATGTTTGATTCAATTAATGTACTAGGTTGTTTAGCCACATGTGTTATATTTCAAGCTCAATGTATCAAAAAGTGAGCTTGGAATCAAAAGAGGAGCCTTGTTAACCAAAAATGATGCGACGAATTCTCTATTTTTGAATTCAACAATTAATATCTATAAGAAATGCAATTCAAAATCAAGGACTCCATTGTTTGTTAAATTGAATGAATTCATGTAATTGATGGTCCACGTGCATATTTTTCATAATGAATATAGTTATTAAGAATGAAACAAAAGTTAATTTCAACATTATTGCTTGAAAAATAGTCCTGGTAACAACCAAAGGAGCCTAATTAACACGAGGTGATTAGAAATTCTCATTATTTAGGAATGAAACCAGTTAACATTTGTACGAAATGCAAACCATGAAGAATGGCACCTTTAGATGATGGATTTAAATGGATTTGGAGTTTTATTGATGTTTATACCTGTTTGATTCAATTAATGTACTAGGTTGTTTAGTCACATGTGTTATATTTCAAGCTCAATGTATCAAAAAGTGAGTTTGGAATCAAAAGAGGAACCTTGTTAACCAAAAATGATGCGAGGAATTCGCTATTTTTGAATTCAACAATTAATATCTATAAGAAATGCAATTCAAAATCAAGGACTCCATTGTTTGTTAAATTGAATGAATTCATGTAATTTATGGCCTAGGGGCATGTTTTTCATAGTGAATATAGTTATTAAGAAAGAAACAAAAGTTAATTTCAAGGTTATTGCATGAAAAATAGTCCTGGTAACAACAACAGGAGCCTAATTAACACGAGGTGATTAGAAAATTCTCATTATTTAGGAATGAAACCAGTAAAACATTTTTGTAGGAAATGCAAACCATGAAGAATGGCACCTTTGGATGATGGATTTAAATGGATTTGGAGTTTTATTGATGTTTATACATGTTTGATTCAATTAATGTACTAGGTTGTTTAGCCACATATGTTATATTTCAAGCTCAATGTATCAAAAAGTGAGTTTGGAATCAAAAGAGGAGCCTTGTTAACCAAAACTGATGCGAGGAATTCTCAATTGTTGAATTCAACAATTAATATCTATAAGAAATGCAATTCAA
Source organism: Ceriops zippeliana (assembly GCA_037897445.1). Lineage (NCBI taxonomy): Eukaryota > Viridiplantae > Streptophyta > Magnoliopsida > Malpighiales > Rhizophoraceae > Ceriops > Ceriops zippeliana. The sequence goes on along the minus strand of JBAPLH010001253.1, from coordinate 117,602 downwards.
AATCAAGGACTCCGTTGTTTGTTAAATTGAATGAATTCATGTAATTGATGGTCTAGGGGCATGTTTTTCATAGTGAATATAGTTGTTAAGAATGAATCAAAAGTTAATTTCAAGGTTATTGCATGAAAAATAGTCCTGATAACAACAAGAGGAGCCTAATTAACAAGAGGTGATTAGAAATTCTCATTATTTAGTAATGAAACCAGTTAACATTTGTGCGAAATGCAAACCGTGATGAATGGCACCTTTGGCTGATGGATTTAAATAGATTTGGATTTTTATTGGTGTTTATGCTTGTTTGATTCAATTACTATAATAGGTTGTTTAACCACATGTGTTATATTTCATGATCAATGTATCAAAAAGTGGCTTTGGAATCAAAAGAGGAGCCTTGTCAACCAAAAATGATGCGAGGAACTCTCTATTTTTGAATTCAACAATTAATATCAATAAGAAATGCAATTCAAAATCAACGACTCCATTGTTTGTTAAATTGAATGAATTCATGTAATTGATGGTCCACGTGCATATTTTTCATAATGAATATAGTTATTAAGAATGAAACAAAAGTTAATTTCAACATTATTGCTTGAAAAATAGTCCTGGTAACAACCAAAGGAGCCTAATTAACACGAGGTGATTAGAAATTCTCATTATTTAGGAATGAAACCAGTTAACATTTGTACGAAATGCAAACCATGAAGAATGGCACGTTTAGATGATGGATTTAACTGGATTTGGAGTTTTATTGATGTTTATACATGTTTGATTCAATTAATGTACTAGGTTGTTTAGCCACATGTGTTATATTTCAAGCTCAATGTATCAAAAAGTGAGTTTGGAATCAAAAGAGGAGCCTTGTTAACCAAAAATGATGCGAGGAATTCTCAATTGTTGAAATCAACAATTAATATGTATAAGAAATGCAATTGAAAATCAAGGACTCCATTGTTTGTTAAATTGAATGAATTCATGTAATTGATGGTCTATGGGCATTTTTTTCATAGTGAATATAGTTATTAAGAAAGAATCAAAAGTTAATTTCAAGGTTATTGCATGAAAAATATTCCTGATAACAACAAGAGGAGCCTAATTAACACGAGGTGATTAGAGATTCTCATTATTTAGGAATGAAACCAGTTAACATTTGTGTGAAATGGAAACCGTGATGAATGGTACCTTTGGCTGATGGATTTAAATAGATTTGGATTTTTATTATTGTTTATGCTTGTTTGATTCAATTAATATAATAGTTTATTTAATCACATGTGATATATTTCATGATCAATGTATCAAAAAGTGGCTTTGGAAACAAAAGAGGAGCCTTGTCAACCAAAAATGATGCGAGGAACTCTCTATTTTTGAATTCAACAATTAATATCAATAAGAAATGCAATTCAAAATCAAAGACTCCATTGTTTGTTAAATTGAATGAATTCATGTGATTGATGGTCCACGTCTATATTTTTCATAATGAATATAGTTATTAAGAAAGAAACAAAAGTTAATTTCAAGGTTATTGCATGAAAAATAGTCGTGGTAACAACAAGAGGATCCTAATTAACTCGAGCTGATTAGAAATTCTCATTATTTAGGAATTAAACCAGTTAACATTTGTGCGAAATGCAAACCGTGATGAATGACACCTTTGGTTGATGGATTTAAATAGATTTGGATTCTTATTGGTGTTTATGCTTGTTTGATTCAATTAATATACTAGGTTGTTTAACCACATGTGTTATGTTTCATGATCAATGTATCAAAAAGTGGCTTTGGAATCAAAAGAGGAGCCTCGTTAACCAAAAATGACGCGAGGAACTCTCTATTTTTGAATTCAACAATTAATATCAATAAGAAATCCAATTCAAAATCAACGACTCCATTGTTTGTTAAATTGAATAAATTCATGTAATTGATGGTCTATGGGCATTTTTTTCATAGTGAATATAATTATTAAGAAAGAATCAAAAGTTAATTTCAAGGATCTTGCATGAAAAATAGTCCTAATAACAACAAGAGGAGCCTAATTAACACGAGGTCATTAAAAATTCTCATTATTTAGGAATGAAACCAGTTAACATTTGTGCGAAATGCAAACCGTGATGAATGACACCATTGGCTGATGGATTTAAATAGATTTGGATTTTTATTGGTGTTTATGCTTGTTTGATTCAATTAATATAATAGGCTATTTAATCACATGTGTTATATTTCATGATCAATGTATCAAAAAGTGGCTTTGGAATCAAAAGAGGAGCCTTGTCAACCAAAAATGATGCGAGGAACTCTCTATTTTTGAATTCAACAATTAATATCAATAAGAAATGCAATTCAAAATCAACGACTCCATTGTTTGTTAAATTGAATGAATTCATGTGATTGATGGTCCACGCGCATATTTTTCATAATGAATATAGTTATTAAGAAAGAAACAAAAGTTAATTTCAAGGTTATTGCATGAAAAATAGTCGTGGTAACAACAAGAGGAGCATAATTAACATGAGGTGATTAGAAATTCTCATTATTTAGGAATGAAACCAGTTAACATTTGTACGAAATGCATACCGTGAAGAATGGCACCTTTAGATGATGGATTTAAATGGATTTGGAGTTTTATTGATGTTTATACATGTTTGATTCAATTAATGTACTCTGTTGTTTAGCCACATGTGTTATATTTCAAGCTCAATGTATCAAAAAGTGAGTTTGGAATCAAAAGAGGAGCCTTGTTAACAACAATTATGCGAGGAATTCTCTATTTTTGAATTCAACAATTAATATCTATAAGAAATGCAATTCAAAATCAAGGACTCCATTGTTTGTTAAATTGAATGAATTCATGTAATTTATGGCCTAGGGGCATGTTTTTCATAGTGAATATAGTTATTAAGAAAGAAACAAAAGTTAATTTCAAGGTTATTGCATGAAAAATAGTCCTGGTAACAACAACAGGAGCCTAATTAACACGAGGTGATTAGAAATTCTCATTATTTAGGAATGAAACCAGTAAACATTTGTAGGAAATGCAAACCATGAAGAATGGCACCTTTGGATGATGGATTTAAATGGATTTGGAGTTTTATTGATGTTTATACATGTTTGATTCAATTAATGTACTAGGTTGTTTAGCCACATATGTTATATTTCAAGCTCAATGTATCAAAAAGTGAGTTTGGAATCAAAAGAGGAGCCTTGTTAACCAAAAATGATGCGAGGAATTCTCAATTGTTGAATTCAACAATTAATATCTATAAGAAATGCAATTGAAAATCAAGGACTCCATTGTTTGTTAAATTGAATGAATTCATGTAATTGATGGTCTAGGGGCATGTTTTTCATAGTGAATATAGTTGTTAAGAATGAATCAAAAGTTAATTTCAAGGTTATTGCATGAAAAATAGTCCTGATAACAACAAGAGGAGCCTAATTAACAAGAGGTGATTAGAAATTCTCATTATTTAGTAATGAAACCAGTTAACATTTGTGCGAAATGCAAACCGTGATGAATGTGGCTGATGGATTTAAATAGATTTGGATTTTTATTGGTGTTTATGCTTGTTTGATTCAATTACTATAATAGGTTGTTTAACCACATGTGTTATATTTCATGATCAATGTATCAAAAAGTGGCTTTGGAATCAAAAGAGGAGCCTTGTCAACCAAAAATGATGCGAGGAACTCTCTATTTTTGAATTCAACAATTAATATCAATAAGAAATGCAATTCAAAATCAACGACTCCATTGTTTGTTAAATTGAATGAATTCATGTAATTTATGGCCTAAGGGCATGTTTTTCATAGTGAATATAGTTATTAAGAAAGAAACAAAAGTTAATTTCAAGGTTATTGGATGAAAAATAGTCCTGGTAACAACAACAGGAGCCTAATTAACACGAGGTGATTAGAAATTCTCATTATTTAGGAATGAAACCAGTAAACATTTGTAGGAAATGCAAACCATGAAGAATGGCACCTTTAGATGATGGATTTAAATGGATTTGGAGTTTTATTGATGTTTATACATGTTTGATTCAATTAATGTACTAGGTTGTTTAGCCACATGTGTTATATTTCAAGCTCAATGTATCAAAAAGTGAGTTTGGAATCAAAAGAGGGGCCTTGTTAACAAAAAATGATGCGAGGAATTCTCAATTGTTGAATTCAACAATTAATATCTATAAGAAATGCAATTCAAAATCAAGGACTCCATTGTTTGTTAAATTGAATGAATTCATGTAATTGATGGTCTAGGGGCATGTTTTTCATAGTGAATATAGTTGTTAAGATAGAATCAAAATTTAATTTCAAGGTTATTGCATGAAAAATAGTCCTGATAACAACAAGAGGAGCCTAATTAACAAGAGGTGATTAGAAATTCTCATTATTTAGTAATGAAACCAGTTAACATTTGTGCAAAATGCAAACTGTGATGAATGGCACCTTTGGCTGATGGATTTAAATAGATTTGGATTTTTATTGGTGTTTATGCTTGTTTGATTCAATTACTATAATAGGTTGTTTAATCACATGTGTTATATTTCATGATAAATGTATCAAAAAGTGGCTTTGGAATCAAAAGAGGAGCCTTGTTAACCAAAAATGACGCGAGGAACTCTCTGTTTTTGAATTCAACAATTAATATCAATAAGAAATGCAATTCAAAATCAACGACTCCATTGTTTGTTAAATTGAATGAATTCATGTGATTGATGGTCCACGTGCATATTTTTCATAATGAATATAGTTATTAAGAAAGAAACAAAAGTTAATTTCAAGGTTATTGCATGAAAAATAGTCCTCGTAACAACAAGAGGAGCCTAATTAACACGAGGTGATTAGAAATTCTCATTATTTAGGAATGAAACCAATTAACATTTGTAGGAAATGAAAACCATGAATAATGGCACCTTTAGATGATGGATTTAAATGGATTTGGAGTTTTATTGATGTTTATACATGTTTGATTCAATTAATGTACTAGGTTGTTTAGCCACATGTGTTATATTTCAAGCTCAATGTATCAAAAAGTGAGTTTGGAATCAAAAGAGAAGCTTTGTTAACCAAAAATGATGCGAGGAATTCTCTATTGTTGAATTCAACAATTAATATCTATAAGAAATGCAATTCAAAATCAAGGACTCCATTGTTTGTTAAATTGAATGAATTCATGTAATTGATGGTCTAGTGGCATGTTTTTCATAGTGAATATAGTTGTTAAGATAGAATCAAAAGTTAATTTCACGGTTATTGCATGAAAAATAGTCCTGATAACAACAAGAGGAGCCTAATTAACAAGAGGTGATTAGAAATTCTCATTATTTATTAATGAAACCAGTTAACATTTGTGTGAAATGCAAACCATGATGAATGACACCTTTGGCCGATGGATTTAAATAGATTTGGATTTTTATTGGTGTTTATGCTTGTTTGATTCAATTACTATAATAGGTTGTTTAATCACATGTGTTATATTTCATGATAAATGTATCAAAAAGTGGCTTTGGAATCAAAAGAGGAGCCTTGTTAACCAAAAATGACGCGAGGAACTCTCTGTTTTTGAATTCACAATTAATATCAATAAGAAATGCAATTCAAAATCAACGACTCCATTGTTTGTTAAATTGAATGAATTCATGTGATTGATGGTTCACGTGCATATTTTTCATAATGAATATAGTTATTAAGAAAGAAACAAAAATTAATTTCAAGGTTTTTGCATGAAAAATATTCCTGGTAAAAACAAAAGGAGCCTAATTAACACGAGGTGATTAGAAATTCTCATTATTTAGTAATGAAGCCAGTTAACATTTGTAGGAAATGCAAACCATGAAGAATGGCACCTTTAGATGATGGATTTAAATGGATTTGGAGTTTTATTGATGTTTATACATGTTTGATTCAATTAATGTACTATGTTGTTTAGCCACTTGTGTTATATTTCAAGCTCAATATATCAAAAAGTGAGTTTTGAATCAAAAGAGGAGCCTTGTTAACAAAAAATGATGCGAGGAATTCTCAATTGTTGAATTCAACAATTAATATCTATAAGAAATGCAATCCAAAATCAAGGACTCCATTGTTTGTTAAATTGAATGAATTCATGTAATTGATCGTCTAGGGGCATGTTTTTCATAGTGAATATAGTTGTTAAGATAGAATCAAAAGTTAATTTCAAGGTTATTGAATGAAAAATAGTCCTGATAACAACAAGAGGAGCCTAATTAACAAGAGGTGATTAGAAATTCTCATTATTTAGTAATGAAACCAGTTAACATTTGTGCGAAATGCAAACCGTGATGAATGGCACCTTTGACTGATGGATTTAAATAGATTTGGATTTTTATTGGTGTTTATGCTTGTTTGATTCAATTAATATACTAGGTTGTTTAACCACATGTGTTATATTTCATGATCAATGTATCAAAAAGTGGCTTTGGAATCAAAAGAGGAGCCTTGTCAACCAAAAATGATGCGAGGAACTCTCTATTTTTGAATTCAACAATTAATATCAATAAGAAATGAAAATCAACGACTCCATTGTTTGTTAAATTGAACGAATTCATGTGATTGATGGTCCACACGCATATTTTTCATTATGAATATAGTTATTAAGAAAGAAACAAAAGTTAATTTCAAGGTTATTGCATGAAAAATAGTCGTGGTAACAACAAGAGGAGCATAATTAACACGAGGTGATTAGAAATTCTCATTATTTAGGAATGAAACCAGTTAACATTTGTACGAAATGCAAACCGTGAAGAATGGCACCTTTAGATGATGGATTTAAATGGATTTGGAGTTTTATTGATGTTTATACATGTTTGATTCAATTAATGTACTAGGTTGTTTAGCCACATGTGTTATATTTCAAGCTCAATGTATCAAAAAGTGAGTTTGGAATCAAAAGAGGAGCCTTGTTAACAAAAATGATGCGAGGAATTCTCTATTTTTGAATTCAACAATTAATATCTATAAGAAATGCAATTCAAAATCAAGGACTCCATTGTTTGTTAAATTGAATGAATTCATGTAATTTATGGCCTAAGGGCATGTTTTTCATAGTGAATATAGTTATTAAGAAAGAAACAAAAGTTAATTTCAAGGTTATTGCATGAAAAATAGTCCTGGTAACAACAACAGGAGCCTAATTAACACGAGGTGATTAGAAATTCTCATTATTTAGGAATGAAACCAGTAAACATTTGTAGGAAATGCAAACCATGAAGAATGGCACCTTTAGATGATGGATTTAAATGGATTTGGATTTTTATTGATGTTTATACTGTAGGAAAACGTGATTAGTGGCTTATGTTGTGCATAGTTAGCTATTTTTAGAATATATCTTTAGGAATAAACTAATTTAGGTAGGTTTTTTAAGGTCCCATAAGTTATGGGATTTGATGTATTTTTACCTTTTATTACTTTCCTTTTTTACTAGGTCTAGCATCTATAAAGCTATTGTCTAATGTATTATTCAGAATAAGAAGGATTATTACTCTTTCAATCTCCAACATTTACTCTTTCAATCTCCAACATGGTATCAGAGCCTTTGTTCTTCTTAGTCTTCTTCCTTCTATTTTCTTTTCTTTTCTTTGACATCAAAACAGATTGCTAGCCTTTATTGCTGGTGATCCCTACTTCACGTGGAAGGCCTTAATTGCCTAGAATTGTTATTTTTTTTCATAAAAGATGTCTGAGGTTGCAGGGACAGGATAAGGCCTTAATTGCCTAGAATTGTTATTTTTTTTCATAAAAGATGTCTGAGGTTGCAGGGACAGGATCACTTATCAACAACCTTGAAACACCCTCAGGTTCCTGTTCTTTGGCATATTCAGGTGAGTTTCCATTCTCCATTGGGTTAAATGTTTCGGGTACAACCTTTGCCAACTCCTGGGTCATGGACTCAGGAGCTACTGACCATATGACTCACTTACCAAATATTTTTTCCACGTATTCCCCGTGTCCAAGCAGTAGGAAAATAGCCACAGCAGACGGTTCGGTGACCACTGTAGCCGGTGTAGGGGAATGTTAAAATAGGTCCATCACTGGTCCTAAAAAATGTCCTCCATGTCCCTAAACTGTCCACAAATTTGATTTCTATACAAAAAAAACTACTCAAGATTTATACTGCAATGTGGTTTTTCATCACGACTATTGTGAATTTCAGGACAAGGATTCGGGGAAGATGATTGGACATGCTAAAGAACGGTATGGTCTCTACTACCTTGAAACACCAAGTCAGTTAAACATTACTAAGGGCAGATTATCCCATTCTTTTATGTCAGAAAATCTTTCATCCAATAAAGAGAAAGTTTGGCTCCATCATCGCCGACTTGGACATCCATCTTTTAGAATTATTGAAATTCTGTTTCCTTCTTTGTTTAAAAATCTAAATGTTGAAACCTTTCATTGTGAGGTATGTGAACTTGCTAAACATAAGCGTATACCAATTCCATCCAGTAACAAAAAGAGTTCTGTTCCTTTCTATCTTGTTCATAGTGATATTTGGTGTCCTACGTCTATTCCTAATATTTTTGGAGCAAGATGGTTTGTTTCATTTATTGATGATTGTACTCGTGTTGCCTGGATTTTTTTACTCAAGCATAAATCAGATGTTATTACTGTTCTCCCAAATTTTTTCTCCATGGTCAAAAATCAATTTGGAATCAATATCAAAAGGTTTAGGTCAGATAATGCTAGGGAATATTTCAATCAAACCCTAACTCCATATTTTCAAAAGGAAGGTATAGTACATGAATCATCTTGTGTCAATACCCCACAACAAAATGGAGTAGCGGAAAGGAAAAAATGGTCACCTTCTTGAAAAAAACTCGAGCCTTTATGTTCCAAAACAATGTGCCTAAAAATTTTTTGGGGGGAAGCAGTTCTCACTGCTGCCCATCTCATAAATCGTTTGCCATCTAGAGTTTTGGGATTCAAAAGTCCTATGGAAATACTCTCCACATTCTACCCTGACCTACAAACTACAAATAACCTTGTTCCTAGAATATTTGGGTGTGTATCATTTGTTCATGTTCACTGTCCAACTAAAGGGAAATTAGATCCAAGGGCAATAAAATGTGTCTTTGTGGGGTATTCCTCAACTCAAAAGGGGTATAAGTGCTACCATCCTCCATCAAGGAAGTTCTATGTCTCAATAGATGTCACTTTCAATGAACATGAGTCTTACTTCACCCATCCTTATTTTCAGGGGGAGAATTTAACAATAGAAAATAAGGATGAGGATGTTTTACTTGATCTATCACCACTGTCCATGTGTAAACCATCCAGTTCATCTTGTCCCATTATACCAAACCGTGTGCCTGAAAATCTTCCTAAACACATAGTTGAAAATGAACCAAACCATATGTCTGAAAATCCTCAAGAAAAACCAGATTCTGCACCTGAGAATGTAAGTTTTGGCAAGGGCAAGGTGTTTACAAGGAAGAAGATGATCGTTCCTGAATTTATGCAGGTCCAAGAGTCCAACCCAAGTCCTGAGAATGAGGTAACAATATCTAATCCTACATTGCAAAATGAAACTGAATTTCATATGAGTAAGGATGACCAGGATCTTCCCATTGCTATTAGGAAAGCAACAAGGGAGTGCACAAAACAACCTAATCCTACATTGCAAAATGAAACTGAATTTCATATGAGTAGGAATGACCAGGATCTTCCCATTGCTATTAGGAAAGCAACAAGAGAGTGCACAAAACAACCTTTATATCCTCTTGCACACTTTATGTCTTTTAAGAAATTTTCACCATCTCATCGATCCTTCCTTGTTAGCTTAAACACCATTACCATTCCTACCACCTTATCCGAGGCATTGTCCAACGAGAAATGGAAACAAGCTATGAATGTGGAAATGGAGGCACTTGAGAAAAAAATAAAACCTGGGAGTTGGTAAAGTTACCAGTGGGAAAGAAGCCTGTAGGGTGTAAATGGGTGTATACAATAAAGTATAGAGCAGATGGATCAATAGAAAGATACAAAGCAAGGTTAGTAGCCAAAGGATATACTCAAAGCTATGGAATTGATTATCTGGAAACTTTTGCACCAGTTGCAAAAATGAATACTGTTAGAGTTTTATTGTCGTTGGCAGCTAACTATGGTTGGGAATTACAGCAGTTCGATGTAAAAAAATGCATTCTTGCATGGAGAACTAGAGAGGAAGAAATTTATATGGAGGTCCCACCAGGTTATATGAAGAACTTGGATTCTCAAACTGTGTGTAAATTAAAGAAAGCCTTATATGGTCTAAAACAATCACCACGAGCATGGTTCGGACGATTTGCTAGAGTTATGATAGCTATGGGATACAAACAAAGCCGAGGGGATCATACATTGTTCATTAAACACTCTAGGTCAGGGGGAGTCACAGCTCTCTTGGTTTATGTTGATGACATAATAGTGACAGGAGATGATGACAAAGAAAAACAAAATCTTGAGTCATTGTTTGGGCAAGGAATTTGAGATCAAGGTGTTAGGAAGGCTCAAATATTTTCTTGGGATTGAGGTTGCTCACTCTAAGCAAGGCATTTTTATCTCCCAACAAAAGTATGTCACGGATCTCCTAAAGGAAACAGGCATGACAGCATGCAAACCAGCAAGTACTCCAATAGATCAGAATGTCAAACTTGGAAAAGCAGAGGATGATGTTGCGGTAGACAAGGCAACATATCAACGCCTTGTAGGAAGACTTATTTATTTGTCTCACACACGACCAGATATAACATATGCAGTTAGTGTGATTAGCCAATTCATGCATAACCCAAAGGAAGTTCATCTACAAGCAGCTTACCGAGTATTACAGTACCTTAAGGGAGTACCAGGAAAAGGTATTTTATTCAAAAGGAACGGAGGTTTAGTACTTCAGACATACACAGATGCTGATTATGCTGGGTCAATTGTTGACAGAAAGTCAACCACTGGATATTGCACCTTTCTTGGTGGAAACCTTGTGACATGGAGGAGTAAAAAACAGAATGTAGTGGCTAGGTCTAGTGCAGAAGCAGAATTTCGAGCAATGGCTCAAGGTGTGTGTGAAGTACTTTGGTTAAAAATCATTCTAGAAGACTTGAGGATTAAATGGGATGGCTCAATAAGACTCTATTGTGACAACAAGTCTGCAATCAGCATAGCTCACAACCCAGTACAACATGATCGAACAAAGCACATTGAAGTCGACAGACACTTTATCAAAGAACACATGGAGAGCGGGTTGATTTGTACCCCTTACATGCCTACACACAGCCAGCTTGCGGATGTACTCACCAAAGGGTTAACCAGTTCGGTGTTTCAAAATATAATATCCAAGCTGGGAATGGAAAATGCCTATTCACCAGCTTGAGGGGGAGTGTAGGAAAACGTGATTAGTGGCTTATGTTGCGCATAGTTAGCTATTTTTAGAATATATCTTTAGGAATAAACTAATTTAGGTAGGTTTTTTAAGGTCCCATAAGTTATGGGATTTGATGTATTTTTACCTTTTATTACTTTCCTTTTTTACTAGGTCTAGCATCTATAAAGCTATTGTCTAATGTATTATTCAGAATAAGAAGGATTATTACTCTTTCAATCTCCAACATTTACTCTTTCAATCTCCAACATATACATGTTTGATTCAATTAATGTAGTAGGTTGTTTAGCCACATGTGTTATATTTCAAGCTCAATGTATCAAAAAGTGAGTTTGGAATCAAAAGAGGAGCCTTGTTAACAAAAAATGATGCGAGGAATTCTCAATTGTTGAATTCAACAATTAATATCTATAAGAAATGCAATTCAAAATCAAGGACTCCATTGTTTGTTAAATTGAATGAATTCATGTAATTGATGGTCTAGGGGCATTTTTTTCATAGTGAATATAGTTGTTAAGAATGAATCAAAAGTTAATTTCAAGGTTATTGCATGAAAAATAGTCCTGATAACAACAAGAGGAGCCTAATTAACAAGAGGTGATTAGAAATTCTCATTATTTAGTAATGAAACCAGTTAACATTTGTGCGAAATGCAAACCGTGATGAATGGCACCTTTGGCTGATGGATTTAAATAGATTTGGATTTTTATTGGTGTTTATGCTTGTTTGATTCAATTACTATAATAGGTTGTTTAATCACATGTGTTATATTTCATGATAAATGTATCAAAAAGTGGCTTTGGAATAAAAAGAGGAGCCTTGTTAACCAAAAATGACGCGAGGAACTCTCTATTTTTGAATTCAACAATTAATATCAATAAGAAATGCAATTCAAAATCAACGACTCCATTGTTTGTTAAATTGAATGAATTCATGTGATTGATGGTCCACGTGCATATTTTTCATAATGAATATAGTTATTAAGAAAGAAACAAAAGTTAATTTCAAGGTTATTGCATGAAAAATAGTCCTGGTAACAACAAGAGGAGCCTAATTAATACGAGGTGATTAGAAATTCTCATTATTTAGGAATGAAACCAATTAACATTCGTAGGAAATGCAAACCATGAAGAATGGCACATTTAGATGATGGATTTAAATGGATTTGGAGTTTTATTGATGTTTATACATGTTTGATTCAATTAATATACTAGGTTGTTTAGCCACATGTGTTATATTTCAAGCTCAATGTATCAAAAAGTGAGTTTGGAATCAAAAGAGGAGCCTTGTTAACAAAAAATGATGCGAGGAATTCTCAATTGTTGAATTCAACAATTAATATCTATAAGAAATGCAATTCAAAATCAAGGACTCCATTGTTTGTTAAATTGAATGAATTCATGTAATTGATGGTCTAGTGGCATGTTTTTCATAGTGAATATAGTTGTTAAGATAGAATCAAAAGTTAATTTCAAGGTTATTGCATGAAAAATAGTCCTGATAACAACAAGAGGAGCCTAATTAACAAGAGGTGATTAGAATTCTCATTATTTATTAATGAAACCAGTTAACATTTGTGCGAAATGCAAACCGTGATGAATGGCACCTTTGGCTGATGGATTTAAATAGATTTGGATTTTTATTGGTGTTTATGCTTGTTTCATTCAATTAATATAATAGGTTGTTTAATCACATGTGTTATATTTCATGATCAATGTATCAAAAAGTGGCTTTGGAATCAAAAGAGGAGCCTTGTCAACCAAAAATGATGCGAGGAACTCTCTATTTTTGAATTCAACAATTAATATCAATTAGAAATGCAATTCAAAATCAAGGAATCCATTGTTTGTTAAATTGAATGAATTCATGTGATTGATGGTCCACGTGCATATTTTTCATAATGAATATAGTTATTAAGAAAGAAACAAAAGTTAATTTCAAGGTTATTGCATGAAAAATAGTCCTGGTAACAACAAGAGGAGCCTAATTAACACGAGGTGATTAGAAATTCTCATTATTTAGGAATGAAACCAATTAACATTTGTAGGAAATGCAAACCATGAAGAATGGCACCTTTAGATGATGGATTTAAATGGATTTGGAGTTTTATTGATGTTTATACATGTTTGATTCAATTAATATACTAGGTTGTTTAGCCACATGTGTTATATTTCAAGCTCAATGTATCAAAAAGTGAGTTTGGAATCAAAAGAGGAGCCTTGTTAACCAAAAATGATGCGAAGAATTATCTATTGTTGAATTCAACAATTAATATCTATAAGAAATGCAATTCAAAATCAAGGACTCCATTGTTTGTTAAATTGAATGAATTCATGTAATTGATGGTCTAGTGGCATGTTTTTCATAGTGAATATAGTTGTTAAGATAGAATCAAAAGTTAATTTCAAGGTTATTGCATGAAAAATAGTCCTGATAACAACAAGAGGAGCCTAATTAACAAGAGGTGATTAGAAATTCTCATTATATATTAATGAAACAAGTTAACATTTGTGCGAAATGCAAACCGTGATGAATGGCACCTTTGGTTGATGGATTTAAATAGATTTGGATTTTTATTGGTGTTTATGCTTGTTTCATTCAATTAATATAATAGGTTGTTTAATCACATGTGTTATATTTCATGATCAATGTATCAAAAAGTGGCTTTGGAATCAAAAGAGGAGCCTTGTCAACCAAAAATGATGCGAGGAACTCTCTATTTTTGAATTCAACAATTAATATCAATTAGAAATGCAATTCAAAATCAAGGAATCCATTGTTTGTTAAATTGAATGAATTCATGTAATTGATGGTCCACGTCTATATTTTTCATAATGAATATAGTTATTAAGAAAGAAACAAAAGTAAATTTCAAGGTTATTGCATGAAAAATAGTCCTGATAACAACAAGAAGAGCCTAATTAACATGAGGTGATTAGAAATTCTCATTATTTAGGAATTAAACCAGTAACATTTGTGCGAAATGCAAACCGTGATCAATGGCACCTTTGGCTGATAGATTTAAATAGATTTGGATTTTTATTGGTGTTTATGCTTGTTTGATTCAATTAATATAATAGGTTGTTTAATCACATGTGTTATATTTCATGATGAATGTATCAAAAAGTGGCTTTGGAATCAAAAGAGGAGCCTTGTTAACCAAAAATGACGCGAGGAACTCTCTATTTTTGAATTCAACAATTAATATCAATAAGAAATGCAATTCAAAATCAATGACTCCATTGTTTGTTAAATTGAATGAATTCATGTGATTGATGGTCCACGTGCATATTTTTTTTCATAATGAATATAGTTATTAAGAGAAGAAACAAAAGTTAATTTCAAGGTTATTGCATGAAAAATATTCCTGGTAACAACAAGAGGAGCCTAATTCACACGATATGATTACAAATTCTCATTATTGAGGAATTAAAAAAGTTAACATTTGACCAAAATGAAAACCGTGAGGAATGGCACCTTTGGCTGATGGATTTAAATAGATTTGGAGTTTTATTGGTGTTTATACATGTTTGATTCAATTAATATACTAGGTTGTTTAGCCACATGTGTTATATTTCATGCTCAATGTATCAAAAAGTGAGTTTGGAATCAAAGAGGACCCTTGTTAACCAAAAATGAGGCGAGGAATTCTCTACTTTTGAATTCAACAATTAATATCAATAAGAAATGCAATTCAAAATCAGGGACTCCATTGTTTGTTAAATTGAATGAATTCATGTAATTGATGGTCCACGTCTATATTTTTCATAATGAATATAGTTATTAAGAAAGAAACAAAAGTAAATTTCAAGGTTATTGCATGAAAAATAGTCCTGATAACAACAAGAAGAGCCTAATTAACATGAGGTGATTAGAAATTCTCATTATTTAGGAATTAAACCAGTAACATTTGTGCGAAATGCAAACCGTGATCAATGGCACCTTTGGCTGATAGATTTAAATAGATTTGGATTTTTATTGGTGTTTATGCTTGTTTGATTCAATTAATATAATAGGTTGTTTAATCACATGTGTTATATTTCATGATGAATGTATCGAAAAGTGGCTTTGGAATCAAAAGAGGAGCCTTGTTAACCAAAAATGACGCGAGGAACTCTCTATTTTTGAATTCAACAATTAATATCAATAAGAAATGCAATTCAAAATCAATGACTCCATTGTTTGTTAAATTGAATGAATTCATGTGATTGATGGTCCACGTGCATATTTTTCATAATGAATATAGTTATTAAGAAAGAAACAAAAGTTAATTTCAAGGTTATTGCATGAAAAATATTCCTGGTAACAACAAGAGGAGCCTAATTCACACGATATGATTAGAAATTCTCATTATTGAGGAATTAAAAAAGTTAACATTTGTGCAAAATGCAAACCGTGAGGAATGGCACCGCTGGCTGATGGATTTAAATAGATTTGGAGTTTTATTGGTGTTTATACATGTTTGATTCAATTAATATACTAGGTTGTTTAGCCACATGTGTTATATTTCATGCTCAATGTATCAAAAAGTGAGTTTGGAATCAAAGAGGACCCTTGTTAACCAAAAATGAGGCGAGGAATTCTCTACTTTTGAATTCAACAATTAATATCAATAAGAAATGCAATTCAAAATCAGGGACTCCATTGTTTGTTAAATTGAATGAATTCATGTAATTGATGGTCTATGGGCATTTTTTTCATAGTGAATATAGTTATTAAGAAAGAAACAAAAGTTAATTTCAAGGTTATTGCATGAAAAATAATCCTGATAACAACAAGAAGAGCCTAATTAACAAGTGGTGATTAGAAATTCTCATTATTTAGTAATGAAACCAGTTAACATTTGTGCGAAATGCAAACCGTGATGAATGGCACCTTGGGTTGATAGATTTAAATAGATTTGGATTTTTATTGGTGTTTATGCTTGTTTGATTCAATTAATATAATAGGTTGTTTAATAACATGTGTTATATTTCATGATCAATGTATCAAAAAGTGGCTTTGGAATCAAAAGAGGAGCCTTGTCAACCAAAAATTATGCGAGGAACTCTCTATTTTTGAATTCAACAATTAATATCAATAAGAAATGCAATTCAAAATCAAGGAATCCATTGTTTGTTAAATTGAATGAATGCATGTAATTGATGGTCTATGGGCATTTTTTTCATAGTGAATATAATTATTAAGAAAGAATCAAAAGTTAATTTAAAGGTTATTGCATGAAAAATAGTCCTGATAACAGCAAGAGGAGCCTAATTAACACGAGATGATTAGAAATTCTCATAATTTAGGAATTAAACCAGTTAACATTTGTACGAAATGCAGACCATGAAGAATGGCACCTTTAGATGATGGATCTAAATGGATTTGGAGTTTTATTGATGTTTATACATGTTTGATTCAATTAATGTACTAGGTTGTTTAGCCACATATGTTATATTTCAAGCTCAATGTATCAAAAAGTGAGTTTGGAATCAAAAGAGGAGCCTTGTCAACCAAAAATGATGCGACGAAATCTCTATTTTTGAATTCAACAATTAATATCTATAAGAAATGCAATTCAAAATCAAGGAATCCATTGTTTGTTAAATTGAATGAATTCATGTAATTGATGGTCCACGTCCATATTTTTAATAATGAATATAGTTATTAAGAAAGAAACGAAAGTTAATTTCAAGGTTATTGCATGAAAAATAGTCCTGGTAACAACAAGAGGAGCCTAATTAACACGAGCTGATTAGAAATTCTCATTATTTAGGAATTAAACCAGTTAACATTTGTGCGAAATGCAAATTGTGATGAATGGTACCTTTGGCTGATGGATTTAAGTAGATTTGGAGTTTTATTGATATTTATACATGTTTGATTCAATTAATATACTAGGTTGTTTAGCCACATGTGTTATATTTCATTATCAATGTATCAAAAAGTGGCTTTGGAATCAAAAGAGGAGCCTTGTTAACCAAAAATGACGCGAGGAACTCTCTATTTTTGAATTCAACAATCAATATCAATAAGAAATGCAATTCAAAATCAAGGACTCCATTGTTTGTTAAATTGAATGAATTCATGTGATTGATGGTCCACGTGCATATTTTTCATAATGAATATAGTTATTAAGAAAGAAACAAAAGTTAATTTCAAGGTTATTGCATGAAAAATAATCCTGATAACAACAAGAAGAGCCTAATTAACAAGTGGTGATTAGAAATTCTCATTATTTAGTAATGAAACCAGTTAACATTTGTGCGAAATGCAAACCGTGATGAATGGCACCTTTGGCTGATAGATTTAAATAGATTTGGATTTTTATTGGTGTTTATGCTTGTTTGATTCAATTAATATAATAGGTTGTTTAATCACATGTGTTATATTTCATGATCAATGTATCAAAAAGTGGCTTTGGAATCAAAAGAGGAGCCTTGTCAACCAAAAATTATGCGAGGAACTCTCTATTTTTGAATTCAACAATTAATATCAATAAGAAATGCAATTCAAAATCAAGGAATCCATTGTTTCTTAAATTGAATGAATGCATGTAATTGATGGTCTATGGGCATTTTTTTCATAGTGAATATAATTTTTAAGAAAGAATCAAAAGTTAATTTAAAGGTTATTGCATGAAAAATAGTCCTGATAACAGCAAGAGGAGCCTAATTAACACGAGATGATTAGAAATTCTCATAATTTAGGAATTAAACCAGTTAACATTTATACGAAATGCAAAGCATGAAGAATGGCACCTTTAGATGATGGATCTAAATGGATTTGGAGTTTTATTGATGTTTATACATGTTTGATTCAATTAATGTACTAGGTTGTTTAGCCACATATGTTATATTTCAAGCTCAATGTATCAAAAAGTGAGTTTGGAATCAAAAGAGGAGCCTTGTCAACCAAAAATGATGCGACGAATTCTCTATTTTTGAATTCAACAATTAATATCTATAAGAAATGCAATTCAAAATCAAGGACTCCATTGTTTGTTAAATTGAATGAATTCATGTAATTGATGGTCTATGGGCATGTTTTTCATAGTGAATATAGTTATTAAGAAAGAATCAAAAGTTAATTTCAAGGTTATTGCATGAAAAATAGTCTTGATAACAACAAGAGGAGCCTAATTAACAAGAGGTGATTAGAAATTCTCATTATTTAGTAATGAAACCAGTTAACAGTTGTGCGAAATGCAAACCGTGATGAATGACACCTTTGGCTGATGGATTTAAATAGATTTGGATTTTTATTGGTGTTTATGCTTGTTTGATTCAATTACTATAATAGGTTGTTAAATCACATGTGTTATATTTCATGATCAATGTATCAAAAAGTGGCTTTGGAATCAAAAGAGGAGCCTTGTTAACCAAAAATGACGCGAGGAACTCTCTATTTTTGAATTCAACAATTAATATCAATAAGAAATGCAATTCAATATCAACGACTCCATTGTTTGTTAAATTGAATGAATTCATGTGATTGATGGTCCACGTGCATATTTTTCATAATGAATATAGTTATTAAGAAAGAAACAAAAGTAAATTTCAAGGTTATTGCATGAAAAATAGTCCTGATAACAACAAGAAGAGCCTAATTAACACGAGGTGATTAGAAATTCTCATTATTTAGGAATTAAACCAGTTAACATTTGTGCGAAATGCAAACCGTGATGAATGGCACCTTTGGCTGATAGATTTAAATAGATTTGGATTTTTATTGGTGTTTATGCTTGTTTGATTCAATTAATATAATAGGTTGTTTAATCACATGTGTTACATTTCATGATCAATGTATCAAAAAGTGGCTTTGGAATCAAAAGAGGAGCCTTGTTAACCAAAAATGACGCGAGGAACTCTCTATTTTTGAATTTAACAATTAATATCAATAAGAAATGCAATTCAAAATCAACGACTCCATTGTTTGTTAAATTGAATGAATTCATGTGATTGATGGTCCACGTGCATATTTTTCATAATGAATATAGTTATTAAGAAAGAAACAAAAGTTAATTTCAAGGTTTTTGCATGAAGAATATTCCTGGTAAAAACAAGAGGAGCCTAATTAACACGAGGTGATTAGAAATTCTCATTATTTAGTAATGAAGCCAGTTAACATTTGTAGGAAATGCAAACCATGAAGAATGGCACCTTTAGATGATGGATTTAAATGGATTTGGAGTTTTATTGATGTTTATACATGTTTGATTCAATTAATGTACTAGGTTGTTTAGCCACATGTGTTATATTTCAAGCTCAATGTATCAAAAAGTGAGTTTGGAATCAAAAGAGGAGCCTTGTTAACCAAAAATGATGCGAGGAATTCTCTATTGTTGAATTCAACAATTAATATCTATAAGAAATGCAATTTAAAATCAAGGACTCCATTGTTTGTTAAATTGAATGAATTCATGTAATTGATGGTCTAGGGGCATGTTTTTCATAGTGAATATAGTTGTTAAGATAGAATCAAAAGTTAATTTCAAGGTTATTGCATGAAAAATAGTCCTCATAACAACAAGAGGAGCCTAACTAACAAGAGGTAATTAGAAATTCTCATTATTTAGTAATGAAACCAGTTAACATTTGTGCGAAATGCAAACCGTGATGAATGGCACCTTTGGCTGATGGATTTAAATAGATTTGGATTTTTATTGGTGTTCATGCTTGTTTGATTCAATTAATATACTAGGTTGTTTAACCATATGTGTTATATTTCATGATCAATGTATCAAAAAGTGGCTTTGGAATCAAAAGGGGAGGCTTGTCAACCAAAAATGATGCGAGGAACTCTCTATTTTTTAATTCAACAATTAATATCAATAAGAAATGCAATTCAAAATCAATGACTCCATTGTTTGTTAAATTGAATGAATTCATGTGATTGATGGTCCACGTGCATATTTTTCAAAATGAATATAGTTATTAAGAAAGAAACGAAAGTTAATTTCAAGGTTATTGCATGAAAAATAGTCGTGGTAACAACAAGAGGAGCCTAATTAACACGAGGTGATTAGAAATTCTCATTATTTAGGAATGAAACCAGTTAACATTTGTACGAAATGCAAACCGTGAAGAATGGCACCTTTAGATGATGGATTTAAATGGATTTGGAGTTTTATTGATGTTTATACATGTTTGATTCAATTAATGTACTAGGTTGTTTAGCCACATGTGTTATATTTCAAGCTCAATGTATCAAAAAGTGAGTTTGGAATCAAAAGAGGAGCCTTGTTAACAAAAATGATGCGAGGAATTCTCTATTTTTGAATTCAACAATTAATATCTATAAGAAATGCAATTCAAAATCAAGGACTCCATTGTTTGTTAAATTGAATGAATTCATGTAATTTATGGCCTAGGGGCATGTTTTTCATAGTGAATATAGTTATTAAGAAAGAATCAAAAGTTAATTTCAAGGTTATTGCATGAAAAATAGTCCTGATAACAACAAGAGGAGACTAATTAACACGAGGTGATTAGAAATTTTCATTATTTAGTAATGAAACCAGTTAACATTTGTGCAAAATGCAAACCGTGATGAATGGCACCTTTGGCTGATGGATTTAAATAGATTTGGATTTTTATTGGTGTTTATGCTTGTTTGATTCAATTACTATAATAGGTTGTTTAATCACATGTGTTATATTTCATGATAAATGTACCAAAAAATGGCTTTGGAATCAAAAGAGGAGCCTTGTTAACCAAAAATGACGCGAGGAACTCTCTATTTTTGAATTCAACAATTAATATCAATAAGAAATGCAATTCAAAATCAACGACTCCATTGTTTGTTAAATTGAATGAATTCATGTGATTGATCGTCCACGTGCATATTTTTCATAATGAATATAGTTATTAAGAAAGAAACAAAAGTTAATTTCAAAGTTATTGCATGAAAAATAGTCCTAGTAACAACAAGAGGAGCCTAATAACACGAGGTGATTAGAAATTCTCATTATTTAGGAATGAAACCAATTAACAATTGTAGGAAATGCAAACCATGAAGAATGGCACCTTTAGATGATGGATTTAAATGGATTTGGAATTTTATTGATGTTTATACATGATTGATTCAATTAATGTACTAGGTTCTTTAGCCACATGTGTAATATTTCAAGCTCAATGTATCAAAAAGTGAGTTTGGAATCAAAAGAGGAGCCTTGTTAACCAAAAATGACGCGAGGAACTCTCTATTTTTGAATTCAACAATTAATATCAATAAGAAATGCAATTCAAAATCAACGACTCCATTGGTTGTTAAATTGAATGAATTCATGTGATTGCTAGTCCACGTGCATATTTTTCATAATGAATATAGTTATTAAGAAAGAAACAAAAGTTAATTTCAGGGTTATTGCATGAAAAATAGTCCTGGTAACAACAACAGGAGCCTAATTAATACGAGGTGATTAGAAATTCTCATTATTTAGGAATGAAACCAATTAACATTTGTAGGAAATGCAAACCATGAAGAATGGCACCTTTAGATGATGGATTTAAATGGATTATGAGTTTTATTGATGTTTATACATGTTTGATTCAATTAATGTACTAGGTTGTTTAGCCACATGTGTTATATTTCAAGCTCAATGTATCAAAAAGTGAGTTTGGAATCAAAAGAGGAGCCTTGTTAACGAAAAATGATGCGAGGAATTCTCTATTGTTGAATTCAACAATTAATATCTATAAGAAATGCAATTCAAAATCAAGGACTCCATTGTTTGTTAAATTGAATGAATTCATGTAATTGGTGGTCTAGTGGCATGTTTTTCATAGTGAACATAGTTGTTAAGATAGAATCAAAAGTTAATTTCAAGGTTATTGCATGAAAAATAGTCCTGATAACAACAAGAGGAGCCTAATTAACAAGAGGTGATTAGAAATTCTCATTATTTAGTAATGAAACCAGTTAACATTTGTGCGAAATGCAAACCGTGATGAATGGCACCTTTGGCTGATGGATTTAAATAGATTTGGATTTTTATTGGTGTTTATGCTTGTTTGATTCAATTAATATAATAGGTTGTTTAATCACATGTGTTATATTTCATGATCAATGTATCAAAAAAATGGCTTTGGAATCAAAAGAGGAGCCTTGTCAACCAAAAATGATGCGAGGAACTCTCTATTTTTGAATTCAACAATTAATATCAATTAGAAATGCAATTCAAAATCAAGGAATCCATTGTTTGTTAAATTGAATGAATTCATGTAATTGATGGTCCACGTCTATATTTTTCATAATGAATATAGTTATTATGAAAGAAACAAAAGTAAATTTCAAGGTTATTGCATGAAAAATAGTCCTGATAACAACAAGAAGAGCCTAATTAACACGAGGTGATTAGAAATTCTCATTATTTAGGAAATAAACCAGTTAACATTTGTGCGAAATGCAAACCGTGATGAATGGCACCTTTGGCTGATAGATTTAAATAGATTTGGATTTTTATTGGTGTTTATGCTTGTTTGATTCAATTAATATAATAGGTTGTTTAATCACATGTGTTATATTTCATGATCAATGTATCAAAAAGTGGCTTTGGAATCAAAAGAGGAGCCTTGTTAACCAAAAATGACGCGAGGAACTCTCTATTTTTGAATTTAACAATTAATATCAATAAGAAATGCAATTTAAAATCAACGACTCCATTGTTTGTTAAATTGAATGAATTCATGTGATTGATGGTCCACGTGCATATTTTTCATAATGAATATAGTTATTAAGAAAGAAACAAAAGTTAATTTCAAGGTTTTTGCATGAAAAATATTCCTGGTAAAAACAAGAGGAGCCTAATTAACACGAGGAGATTAGAAATTCTCATTATTTAGTAATGAAGCCAGTTAACATTTGTAGGAAATGCAAACAATGAAGAATGGCACCTTTAGATGATGGATTTAAATGGATTTGGAGTTTTATTGATGTTTATACATGTTTGATTCAATTAATGTACTAGGTTGTTTAGCTACATGTGTTATATTTCAAGCTCAATGTATCAAAAAGTGAGTTTGGAATCAAAAGAGGAGCCTTGTTAACCAAAAATGATGCGAGGAATTCTCTATTGTTGAATTCAACAATTAATATCTATAAGAAATGCAATTCAAAATCAAGGACTCCATTGTTTGTTAAATTGAATGAATTCATGTAATTGGTGGTCTATGAGCATTTTTTTCATAGTGATTATAGTTATTAAGAAAGAATCAAAAGTTAATTTCAAGGTTATTGCGTGAAAAAAAAGTCCTGATAACAACAAGAGGAGCCTAATTAACACGAGGTGATTTAAATTCTCATTATTTAGTAATGAAACTTGTTAACATTTGTGCGAAATGCAAACCGTGATGAATGGCACCTTTAGGCTGATGGATTTAAATAGATTTGGATTTTTATTGGTGTTTATGCTTGTTTGATTCAATTAATATAATAGGTTGTTTAATCACATGTGTTATATTTCATGATCAATGTATCAAAAAGTGGCTTTGGAATCAAAAGAGGAGCCTTGTTAACCAAAAATGACGCGAGGAACTCTCTATTTTTGAATTCAACAATTAATATCTATAAGAAATGCAATTCAAAATCAATGACTCCATTGTTTGTTAAATTGAATGAATTCATGTGATTGATGATCTACGTGCATATTTTTCATAATGAATATAGTTATTAAGAAAGAAACAAAAGTTAATTTCAAGGTTATTTCATGAAAAATAGTCCTGGTAACAACAAGAGGAGCCTATTTAACACGAGGTGATTAGAAATTCTAATTATTTAGAAATTAAACAAGTTAACATTTGCGCGAAATGCAAACCGTGATGAATGGCGCCTCGGCTAATGGAATTAAATAGATTTGGAGTTTTATTGATGTTTATACATGTTTGATTCAATTAATATACTAGGTTGTTTAGCCACATGTGTTATATTTCATGCTCAATGTATCAAAAAGTGTGTTTGGAATCAAAAGAGGAAACTTGCTAACCAAAAATGATGCGAGGAACTCTCTATTTTTAAATTCAACAATTAATATCTATAAGAAATGCAATTCAGAATCAAGGACTCCATTGTTTGTTAAATTGAATAAATTCATCTTATAGATGGTCTATGGGAATTTTTTTCATAATGAATATAGTTATTAAGAAAGAATCAAAAGTTAATTTCATGGTTATTGCATGAAAAAGAATAGTCCTGGTAACAACAAGAAGATGAGCCTAATTAACACGAGGTGATTAGAAATTCTCATTATTTAGGAATGAAACCAGTTAACATTTGTACGAAATGCAAACTGTGAAAGAATGGAACCTTTAGATGATGGATTTAAATGGATTTGGATTTTTATTGATGTTTATATACATGTTTGATTCAATTAATGTACTAGGTTGTTTAGCCACATGTGTTATATTTCATGCTGAATGTATCAAAAAGTGAGTTTGGAATCAAAAGTGGAGCCTTGTTAACCAAAAATGAGCGAGAGAAACTCTCTATTTTTTGAATTCAACAATTAATATCTATAAGAAATGCAATTCAAAATCAAGGACTCCATTGTTTGTTAAATTGAATGAATTCATGTAATTGGTGGTCTATGAGCATTTTTTTCATAGTGAATATAGTTATTAAGAGAGAATCAAAAGTTAATTTCATGGTTCTTGCATGAAAAATAGTCCTAATAACAACAAGAGGAGCCTAATTAACACGAGGTGATTAGAAATTCTCATTATTTAAGAATGAAACCAGTTAACATTTGTGCAAAATGCAAACCGTGATGAATGACACCTTTGGCTGATGGATTTAAATAAATTTGGATTTTTATTGGTGTTTATGCTTGTTTGATTCAATTAATATAATAGGCTATTTAATCACATGTGTTATATTTCATGATCAATGTGTCAAAAAGTGGCTTTGGAATCAAAAGAGGAGCCTGGTTAACCACAAATAACGCGAGGAACTCTCTATTTTTGAATTCAACAATTAATATCAATAAGAAATGCAATTCAAAATCAACGACTCCATTGTTTGTTAAATTGAATGAATTCATGTGATTGATGGTCCACGTGCATATTTTTCATAATGAATATAGTTATTAAGAAAGAAACAAAAGTTAATTTCAAGGTTATTGCATGATAAATAGTCCTGATAACAACAAGAGGAGCCTAATTAACACGAGGTGATTAGAAATTTTCATTATTTAGGAATTAAACGAGTTAACATTTATGCGAAATGCAAACCGTGATGAATGGCACCTTTGGCTGATGCATTTAAATAGATTTGGATTTTTATTGGTGTTTATGCTTGTTTGATTCAATTAATATAATAGGCTATTTAATCACATGTGTTATATTTCATGATCAATGTGTCAAAAAGTGGCTTTGGAATCAAAAGAGGAGCCTTGTTAACCACAAATGACGCGAGGAACTCTCTATTTTTGAATTCAACAATTAATATCAATAAGAAATGCAATTCAAAATCAACGACTCCAATGTTTGTTAAATTGAATGAATTCATGTGATTGATGGTCCACGTGCATATTTTTCATAATGAATATAGTTATTAAGAAAAAAAAAAAGTAAATTTCAAGGTTATTTCATGAAAAATAGTCCTGGTAACAACAAGAGGAGCCTAATTAACACGAGGTGATTAGGAATTCTCATTATTTAGGAATTAAACTAGTTAATATTTGTCGTGATGAATGGCACCTTTGGCTGATGGATTTAAATAGATTTGGATTTTTATTGGAGTTTATACTTGTTTGATTCAATTAATATACTACCTTGTTGAATCGCATGTGTTATATTTCATTATCAATGTATCAAAAAGAAGCTTTGGAATCAAAAGTGGAGCCTTGTCAACCAAAAATGATGCGAGGAACTCTCTATTTTTGAATTCAACAATTAATATAAAAAAGAAATGCAATTCAAAATCAATGACTCCATTGTTTGTTAAATTGAATGAATTCATGTAATTGATGGTCCACGTGCATATTTTTCATAATGAATATAGTTATTAAGAAAGAAACAAAAGTTAATTTCAAGGTTATTGCATGAAAAATAGTCCTGGTAACAACAAGAGGAGCCTAATTAACACGATGTGATTAGGAATTCTCATTATTTAGGAAATAAACCAGTTAACATTTGTGCAAAATGCAAACCGTGATGAATGGCACATTTGGCTGATGCATTTAAATAGATTTGGATTTTTATTGGTGTTTATGCTTGTTTGATTCAATTAATGTACTAGGTTGTTTAACCACATGTGTTATATTTCATGATCAATGTATCAAAAAGTGGCTTTGGAATAAAAAGAGGAGCCTTGTCAACCAAAAATGATGCGAGGAACTCTCTATTTTTGATTTCAACAATTAATATAAAAAAGAAATGCAATTCAAAATCAATGACTCCATTGTTTGTTAAATTGAATGAATTCATGTAATTGATGGTCCACGTGCATATTTTTCATAATGAATATAGTTATTAAGAAAGAA
The DNA here is from genome assembly GCA_037897445.1 of Ceriops zippeliana. Classification (NCBI taxonomy): domain Eukaryota; kingdom Viridiplantae; phylum Streptophyta; class Magnoliopsida; order Malpighiales; family Rhizophoraceae; genus Ceriops; species Ceriops zippeliana. The sequence goes on along the minus strand of JBAPLH010001253.1, from coordinate 90,774 downwards.
ACAAAAGTTAATTTCAACGTTATTGCTTGAAAAATAGTCCTGGTAACAACAAGAGGAGCCTAATTAACACGAGGTGATTAGAAATTCTCATTATTTTGGAATGAAACCAGTTAACATTTGTAGGAAATGCAAACCGTGAAGAATGGCACCTTTAGATGATGGATTTAAATGGATTTGGAGTTTTATTGATGTTTATACATGTTTGATTCAATTAATGTACTAGGTTGTTTAGCCACATGTGTTATATTTCAAGCTCAATGTATCAAAAAGTGAGTTTGGAATCAAAAGAGAAGCCTTGTTAACCAAAAATGATGCGAGGAATTCTCTATTGTTGAATTCAACAATTAATATCTATAAGAAATGCAATTCAAAATCAAGGAATCCATTGTTTGTTAAATTGAATGAATTCATGTAATTGATGGTCCACGTCTATATTTTTCATAATGAATATAGTTATTAAGAAAGAAACAAAAGTAAATTTCAACGTTATTGCATGAAAAATAGTCCTGATAACAACAAGGAGAGCCTAATTAACACGAGGTGATTAGAAATTCTCATTATTTAGGAATTAAACCAGTTAACATTTGTGCGAAATGCAAACCGTGATGAATGGCACCTTTGGCTGATAGATTTAAATAGATTTGGATTTTTATTGGTGTTTTATGCTTGTTTGATTCAATTAATATAATAGGTTGTTTAATCACATGTGTTACATTTCATGATCAATGTATCAAAAAGTGGCTTTGAAATCAAAAGAGGAGCCTTGTTAACCAAAAATGACGCGAGGAACTCTCTATTTTTGAATTTAACAATTAATATCAATAAGAAATGCAATTCAAAATCAACGACTCCATTGTTTGTTAAATTGAATGAATTCATGTGATTGATGGTCCACGTGCATATTTTTCATAATGAATATAGTTATTAAGAAAGAAACAAAAGTTAATTTCAAGGTTTTTGCATGAAGAATATTCCTGGTAAAAACAAGAGGAGCCTAATTAACACGAGGTGATTAGAAATTCTCATTATTTAGGAATGAAACCAATTAACATTTGTAGGAAATGCAAACCATGAAGAATGGCACCTTTAGATGATGGATTTAAATGGATTTGGAGTTTTATTGATGTTTATACATGTTTGATTCAATTAATGTACTAGGTTGTTTAGCCACATGTGTTATATTTCAAGCTCAATGTATCAAAAAGTGAGTTTGGAATCAAAAGAGGAGCCTTGTTAACGAAAAATGATGCGAGGAATTCTCTATTGTTGAATTCAACAATTAATATCAATAAGAAATGCAATTCAAAATCAAGGACTCCATTGTTTGTTAAATTGAATGAATTTATGTAATTGATGGTCTAGTGGCATGTTTTTCATAGTGAACATAGTTGTTAAGATAGAATCAAAAGTTAATTTCAAGGTTATTGCATGAAAAATAGTCCTGATAACAACAAGAGGAGCCTAATTAACAAGAGGTGATTAGAAATTCTCATTATTTAGTAATGAAACCAGTTAACATTTGTGCGAAATGCAAACCGTGATGAATGGCACCTTTGGCTGATGGATTTAAATAGATTTGGATTTTTATTGGTGTTTATGCTTGTTTGATTCAATTAATATAATAGGTTGTTTAATCACATGTGTTATATTTCATGATCAATGTATCAAAAAATGGCTTTGGAATCAAAAGAGGAGCCTTGTCAACCAAAAATGATGCGAGGAACTCTCTATTTTTGAATTCAACAATTAATATCAATTAGAAATGCAATTCAAAATCAAGGAATCCATTGTTTGTTAAATTGAATGAATTCATGTAATTGATGGTCCACGTCTATATTTTTCATAATGAATATAGTTATTATGAAAGAAACAAAAGTAAATTTCAAGGTTATTGCATGAAAAATAGTCCTGATAACAACAAGAAGAGCCTAATTAACACGAGGTGATTAGAAATTCTCATTATTTAGGAAATAAACCAGTTAACATTTGTGCGAAATGCAAACCGTGATGAATGGCACCTTTGGCTGATAGATTTAAATAGATTTGGATTTTTATTGGTGTTTATGCTTGTTTGATTCAATTAATATAATAGGTTGTTTAATCACATGGTATAATAGATGGTCCAGGGGCATTTTTTTCATAATGAATATAGTTATTAAGAAAGAAATACAAGTTAATTTCAAAGTTATTGCATGAAAAATAGTCCTGGTAAAAAAAAGAGGTGCGTAATTAACATGAGGTGATTAGCAATTCTCATTATTTAGGATTTACACTAGTTAACTTTTGTACGAAATGCAAACCATGATGAATGGCACCTTCGGATGATGGATTTAAATAGATTTGGAGATTCAATTAATATATTAGGTTGTTTGGCTACATGTGTTATATTCCATGATCAGTGTATCAAAAAGTGGATTTGGAATCAAAAGAGGAGCCTTGTTAACCAAAAATGATGCCAGGAACTCTCTATTTTTGAATTCAATAATTAATATCAACAAGAAATGCAATTCAAAATCAAGGACACCATTGTTTGTCAAATTGGATGAATTCATGTAATTGATGGTCCACGTGCATATTTTTCATAATGAATATAGTTATTAAAAAAGAATCAAAAGTAAATTTCACGGTTATTGCATGAAAAATAGTAATGGCAAAAACAAGAGAAGCCTAATTAACATTAGGTGATTAGAATGTCTCATTATTTAGGAATTAAACTAGATAACATTTGTACAAAATGCAAACCATGATGAATGGCACCTTTGGATGATGGATTTAAATAGATTTGGAGATTTATTGTTGTATATACTTGTTTGATTCAATTAATATAGTAGGTTGTTTAGCTGCATGTGTTATATTTCATGATCAATGTATCAAAAAGTGGCTTTGGAATCAAAAGAGGAGCCTTGGTAAACAAAAATGATGGGAGGAACTCTCTAATTTTGAATTCAATGATTAATATCAACAAGAAATGCAATTCAAAATCAAGGACTCCATTGTTTGTTAAATTGAATGAATTCATGTAATTGATGGTCCATGGGCATTGTTTTCATAATGAATATAGTTATTAAGAAAGAAACACAAGTTAATTTCAAGGTTATTGCAAGAAAAATAGTCCTGGTAATAACAAGAGGAGCCTGATTAACATGACGTGTTTAGAAATTCTCGTTATTTAGGAATTAAACCAATTAACATTTGTACGAAATGCCAACCATGATGAATGGCACATTTGGATGATGGATTTAAATAGATTTGGAGATTTATTGGTGTATATACTTGTTTGATTCAATTAATATACTAGGTTGTTAAGCCACATGTGTTATATTTCATGATGAATGTATCAAAATGTGGGTTTGGAATAAAAAGAGGAGCCTTGTTAACCAAAAATTATTCGAGGAACTCTCTATTTTTGAATTCAACAATTAATATCTATACGAAATGCGATTCAAAATCATGGACTCCATTGTTTGTTAAATTGAATGAATTCATCATATAGATGGTCCAGCGGCATTTTTTTCATAATGAGTATAGTTATTAACAAAGAATCAAAAGTAAATTTCACGGTTATTGCATGAAAAATAGTCATGGCAAAAACAAGAGAAGCCTAATTAACATTAGGTGATTAGAATGTCTCATTATTTAGGAATTAAACTAGATAACATTTGTACAAAATGCAAACCATGATGAATGGCACCTTTGGATGATGGATTTAAATAGATTTGGAGATTTATTGTTGTATATACTTGTTTGATTCAATTAATATAGTAGGTTGTTTAGCTGCATGTGTTATATTTCATGATCAATGTATCAAAAAGTGGCTTTGGAATCAAAAGAGGAGCCTTGGTAAACAAAAAAATGGGAGGAACTCTCTAATTTTGAATTCAATGATTAATATCAACAAGAAATGCAATTCAAAATCAAGGACTCCATTGTTTGTTAAATTGAATGAATTCATGTAATTGATGGTCCATGGGCATTGTTTTCATAATGAATATAGTTATTAAGAAAGAAACACAAGTTAATTTCAAGGTTATTGCAAGAAAAATAGTCCTGGTAACAACAAGAGGAGCCTAATTAACATGAGGTGATTAGAAATTCTCATTATTTAGGAATTAAACCAGCTAACATTTGTACGAAATGCACACTATGATGAATGGCACCTTTGGCTGATGGATATAAATAGATTTTGATTTTTATAGGTGTTTATGCTTGTGTGATTCAATTAATATACTAGGTTGTTTAGCCACATGTGTTATATTTCATGATCAATGTATCAAAAAGTGGGTTTTGACTCAAGAGAGGAGCCTTGTTAACCAAAAATTATTCGAGGAACTCTCTATTTTTTAATTCAACAATTAATATCTATAAGAAATGCGATTCAAAACCAAGGACTCCATTGTTTGCTAAATTGAATGAATTCATCTTATAGATGGTCCAGGGGCATTTTTTTCATAATGAATATAGTTATTAAGAAAGAAACACAAGTTAATTTCAAGGTTATTGCATGAAAAATAGTCCTGCTAACAACAAGAGGAGCCTAATGAACATGAGGTGATTAAAAATTCTCATTATTTAGGAATTAAACCAGTTAACATTTGTACGAAATGCAAACCATGACGAATGGCACTTTTGGGTGATGGATTTATATGGATTTGGAGTTTTATTGGTGTTTATACATGTTTGATTCAATTAATATACTTGGTTGTTTAGCCACATGTATTATATTTCGTGATCAATGTATCAAAAAGTGTGTTTGGAAGCAAAAGAGGAAACTTGCTAACCAGAAATGATGCGAGGAACTCTCAATTTTTTAATTCAACAATTAATATCAATAAGAAATGCAATTCAAAATCAAGGAATCCATTGTTTGTTAGATTGAATGAATTCATGTAATTGATGTTCCACGTGCATTTTCTTCATAATGAATATAGTTACTAAGAAAGAAACAAAAGTTAATTACAAGGTTATTGCATGAAAAATAGTCCTGGTAACAACAAGAGGAGCCTAATTAACTTGAGATGATTAGAAATTCTCATTATTTTCGAATTAAACCAGATAACATTTGTACGAAATGCAAACCACGATGAATGGCACCTTTGGATGATGTATTTAAATAGAATTTGAGATTTATTGGTGTATATACTTGTTTGATTCAATTAATATACTAGGTTGTTTAGCCACATGTGTTATATTTCATGATCAATGTATCAAAAAGTGGCTTTGGAATCAAAAGAGGAGCCTTGGCAACCAAAAATGAGGGGAGGAACTGTCTAATTTTGAATTCAACAATTATTATCCATAAGAAATGCATTCAATTAGCTACATGTGTTATATTTCATGATCAACGTATCAACAAGTGGGTTTGGAATCAAGAGGGGAGCCTTATTAACCAAAAATTATTCGAGGAACTTTCTATTTTTTAATTCAACAATTAATATCCATAAGAAATGCGATTCAAAATCAAGGAATCCATTGTTTGTTAAATTGTATGAATTCATCTTATAGATGGTCCTGGGCATTTTTTTCATAATGAGTATAGTTATTAAGAAAGAAACACAAGTTAATTTCAATGTTATTGCATGAAAAATAGTCTTGATAACAGCAAGAGGAGCCTAATTAACATGAGGTGATTAAAATTCACATTATTTAGGAATTAAACCAGTTAACATTTGTACGAAATGCAAACCATGATGAATGGCACCTTTGGCTGATGGATATAAATAGATTTGGATTTTTATAGGTTTTTATGCTTGTGTGATTCAATTAATATACTAGGTTGTCGAGCCACATGTGTTATATTTCAAGATCAATGTATCAAAAAGTGTGTTTGGAAGCAAAAGAGGAAACTTGCTAACCAGAAATAATGCGAGGAACTCTCTATTTTTGAATTCAACAATTAATATCTATAAGAAATGCGATTGAAAACCAAGGACTCCATTGTTTGTTAAATTGAATGAATTCATCTTATAGATGGTCCAGGGGCATTTTTTTTCATAATGAATATAGTTATTAAGAAAGAAACACAAGTTAATTTCAAGGTTATTCCATGAAAAATAGTCCTGCTAACAGCAAGAGGAGCCTAATGAACATAAGGTAATTATAAATTCTCATTATTTAGGAATTAAACCAGTTAACATTTGTACGAAATGCAAACCATGACGAATGGCACATTTGGGAGATGGATTTATATAGATGTGGTGTTTTTATTGGTGTTTTATACATGTTTGATTCAATTAATATACAAGTTTATTTAGCCACATGTGTTATATTTCGTGATCAATGTATCAAAAAGTGTGTTTTGGAAGCAAAAGAGGAAACTTGCTAACCAGAAATGATGCAAGGAACTCTCTATTTTTTAATTCAATAATTAATATCTATAAGAAATGCAATTCAAAATCAAGGACTCCATTGTTTGTTAAATTGAATGAATTCATCTTATAGATTGTCCTTGGGCATTTTTTTCATAATGAATATAGTTAATTCCAAGGTTATTGCATGAAAATAATCTTGGTAACAACAAGAGGAGCCTAATTAACATGAGGTGATTAGAAATTCTCATTATTTAGGAATTAAACCTGTTAACATTTGTACGAAATGCAAACCATGATGAATGGCACCTTTGGCTGATGGATATAAATAGATTTTGATTTTTATAGGTGTTTATGCTTGTGTGATTCAATTAATATACTAGGTTGTTTAGCGACATGTGTTATATTTCATGATCAATGTATCAAAAAGTGGTTTTTGAATCAAGAGAGGAGCCTTGTTAACCAAAAATTATTCGGAGGAACTCTCTATTTTTTTAATTCAACAATTAATATCTATATAAGAAATGCGATTGAAAACCAAGGACTCCATTGTTTGTTAAATTGAATGAATTCGTCTTATAGATGGTCCAGGGGCATTTTTTTCATAATGAATATAGTTATTAAGAAAGAAACACAAGTTAATTTCAAGGTTATTGCATGAAAAATAGTCCTGGTAACAACAGGAGGTGCCTAATTAACATGAGGTGATTAGAAATTCTCATTATTTAGTATTTACACTAGTTAACTTTTGTACAAAATGCAAACCATAATGAATGGCACCTGTGGATAATGGATTTAAATAGATTTGGAGATTTATTGGTGTATATACTTTGTTTGATTTAATTAATATATTAGGTTGTTTAGCTACATGTGTTATATTTCATGATCAATGTATCAAAAAGTGGGTTTTGAATCAAAAGAGGAGCCTTGTTAACCAAAAATCATGCCAGGAACTCTCTATTTTTGAATTCAACAATTAATATCAACAAGAAATGCAATTCAAAATCAAGGACACCATTGTTTGTTAAATTGAATGAATTCATGTAATTGATGGTCCATGTGCATATTTTTCATAATGAATATAGTTATTAAAAAAGAATCAAAAGTAAATTTCCCGGTTATTGCATGAAAAAAAGTAATGGCAAAAACAAGAGAAGCCTAATTAACATTAGGTGATTAAAATGTCTCATTATTTAGGAATTAAACTAGATAACATTTGTACGAAATGCAAACCATGATGAATGGCACCTTTGGATGATGGATTTAAATAGAATTCGAGATTTATTGGTGTATATGCTTGTTTCATTCAATTAATATACTAGGTTGTTTAGCCACATGTGTTATATTTCATGATCAATGTATCAAAAAGTGTGGTTGGAAGCAAAAGAGGAAACTTGCTAACCAGAAATGATGCGAGGAACACTCTATTTTTGAATTCAATAATTAATATCTATAAGACATGCAATTCAAAATCAAGGACTCCATTGTTTGTTAAATTGAATGAATTCATCTTATAGATGGTCCTTGGGCATTTTTTTTCATAATGAATATAGTTATTAAGAAAGACACACAAGTTAATTTCAAGGTTATTGCATGAAAAATAATCTTGGTAACAACAAGAGGAGCCTAAATAACATGAGGTGATTAGAAATTCTCATTATTTAGGAATTAAACCAGTTAACATTTGTACGAAATGCAAACCATGATGAATGGCACCTTTGGCTGATGGATATAAATAGATTTGGATTTTTATAGGTTTTTATGCTTGTGTGATTCAATTAATATATTAGGTTGTCGAGCCACATGTGTTATATTTCATGATCGATATATCAAAAAGTGTGTTTGGAAGCAAAAAAGGAAACTTGCTAACCAGAAATGATGCAAGGAACTCTCTATTTTTGAATTCAACAATTAATATCTATCAGAAATGCGATTCAAAACCAATGACTCCAATGTTTGTTAATTTGAATGAATTCATCTTATAGATGGTCCAGGGGCATTTTTTTCATAATGAATATAGTTATTAAGAAAGAAATACAAGTTAATTTCAAAGTTATTGCATGAAAAATAGTCCTGGTAAAAAAAAGAGGTGCGTAATTAACATGAGGTGATTAGCAATTCTCATTATTTAGGATTTACACTAGTTAACTTTTGTACGAAATGCAAACCATGATGAATGGCAACCTTCGGATGATGGATTTAAATAGATTTGGAGATTCAATTAATATATTAGGTTGTTTGGCTACATGTGTTATATTCCATGATCAGTGTATCAAAAAGTGGGTTTGGAATCAAAAGAGGAGCCTTGTTAACCAAAAATGATGCCAGGAACTCTCTATTTTTGAATTCAATAATTAATATCAACAAGAAATGCAATTCAAAATCAAGGACACCATTGTTTGTCAAATTGAATGAATTCATGTAATTGATGGTCCACGTGCATATTTTTTTCATAATGAATATAGTTATTAAAAAAGAATCAAAAGTAAATTTCACGGTTATTGCATGAAAAATAGTCATGGCAAAAACAAGAGAAGCCTAATTAACATTAGGTGATTAGAATGTCTCATTATTTAGGAATTAAACTAGATAACATTTGTATGGAATGCAAATCATGATGAATGGCACCTTTGGATGATGGATTTAAATAGAATTCAAGATTTATTGTTGTATATGCTTGTTTGATTCAATTAATATACTAAGTTGTTCAGCCACATGTGTTATATTTCATGATCAATGTATCAAAAAGTGGCTTTGGAATCAAAAGAGGAGCCTTGTTAACCAAAAATTATTCGAGCAACTCTCTATTTTTGAATTCAACAATTAATATCTATATGAAATGCGATTCAAAATCAAGGACTCCATTGTTTGTTAAATTGAATGAATTCATCTTATATTAGGTCCGAGGGCATTTTTTTGATAATGAATATAGTTATTAAGAAAGAAACACAAGTTAATTTTCAAGGTTATTGCAAGTGAAAAATAGTGATGCTAACAACAAGAGGAGCCTAATGAACATAAGGTGATTAGAAATTCTCATTATTTAGGAATTAAATTAGTTAACATTTGTACGAAATGCAAACCATGACGAATGGCACATTTGGGAGATGGATTTATATAGATGTGGTGTTTTATTGGTGTTTATACATGTTTGATTCAATTAATATACAAGTTTATTTAGCCACATGTGTTATATTTCATGATCAATGTATCAAAAAGTGTGTTTGGAAGCAAAAGATGAAACTTGCTAACCAGAAATGATGCGAGGAACTCTCTATTTTTGAATTCAACAATTAATATCTATAAGAAATGCGATTCAAAACCAAGGACTCCATTGTTTGTTAAATTGAATGAATTCATCTTATAGATGGTCCAGGGGCATTTTTTTCATAATGAATATAGTTATTAAGAAAGAAACACAAGTTAATTTCAAGGTTATTGCATGAGAAATAGTACTGCTAACAACAAGAGGAGCCTAATTAACATGAGGTGATTAGAAATTCTCATTATTTAGGAATTAAACCAGTTAACATTTTTACGAAATGCAAACCATGATGAAAGGCACCTATGGCTGATGGATATATATAGATTTGGATTTTTATAGGTTTTTATGCTTGTTTGTTTCAATTAATATACTAGGTTGTCGAGCCACATGTTTTATATTTCATGATCACGGTATCGAAAAGTGTGTTTGGAAGCAAAAGAGGAAACTTGCTAACCAGAAATGATGCGAGGAACTCTCTATTTTTGAATTCTACAATTAATATCTATAAGAAATGCAATTCAAAATCAAGGACTCCAATGTTTGTTAATTTGAATGAATTCATGTTATAGATGGTCTAGGGGCATTTTTCATTATGAATATAGCTATTAAGAAAGAAACACAAATGAATTTCAAGGTTATTGCATGAAAAATAGTCTTGGTAACAACAAGAGGAGCCTAATTAACATGAGGTGATTAGAAATTCTCATTATTTATTAATTAAACCAGTTAACATTTGTACGAAATGCACACTATGATGAATGGCACCTTTGGCTGATGGATATAAATAGATTTTGATTTTTATAGGTGTTTATGCTTGTGTGATTCAATTAATATACTAGGTTGTTTAGCCACATGTGTTATATTTCATGATCAATGTATCAAAAAGTGGGTTTTGAATCAAGAGAGGAGCCTTGTTAACCAAAATTTATTCGAGGAACTCTCTATTTTTTAATTCAACAATTAATATCTATAAGAAATACGATTCAAAACCAAGGACTCCATTGTTTGTTAAATTGAATGAATTCATCTTATAGATGGTCCAGGGGCATTTTTTTCATAATGAATATAGTAATTAAGAAAGAAACACAAGTTAATTTCAAGGTTATTGCATGAAAAATAGTCCTGGTAACGACAAGAGGTGCCTAATTAACATGAGGTGATTAGAAATTCTCATTATTTAGGATTTACACTAGTTAACTTTTGTACAAAATGCAAACCATGATGAATGGCACCTTTGGATAATGGATTTAAATAGATTTGGAGATTCATTGGTGTATATACTTGTTTGATTCAATTAATATATTAGGTTGTTCAGCTACATGTGTTATATTTCATGATCAATGTATCAAAAAGTGGGTTTGGAATCAAAAGAGGAGCCTTGTTGACCAAAAATGATGCCAGGAACTCTCTATTTTTGAATTCAACAATTAATATCAACAAGAAATGCAATTCAAAATCAAGGACACCATTGTTTGTCAAATTGAATGAATTCATGTAATTGATGGTCCACGTGCATATTTTTCATAATGAATATAGTTATTAAAAAAAGAATCAAAAGTAAATTTCACGGTTATTGCATGAAAAAATAGTCATGGCAAAAACAAGAGAAGCCTAATTAACATTAGGTGATTAGAATGTCTCATTATTTAGGAATTAAACTAGATAACATTTGTACGGAATGCAAATCATGATGAATGGCACCTTTGGATGATGGATTTAAATAGAATTCAAGATTTATTGTTGTATATGCTTGTTTGATTCAATTAATATACTAAGTTGTTCAGCCACATGTGTTATATTTCATGATCAATGTATCAAAAAGTGGCTTTGGAATCAAAAGAGGAGCCTTGTTAACCAAAAATTATTCGAGCAACTCTCTATTTTTGAATTCAATAATTAATATCTATATGAAATGCGATTCAAAATCAAGGACTCCATTGTTTGTTAAATTGAATGAATTCATCTTATATTAGGTCCGAGGGCATTTTTTTCATAATGAATATAGTTATTAAGAAAGAAAACACAAGTTAATTTCAAGGTTATTGCATGAAAAATTGTCATGCTAACAACAAGAGGAGCCTAATGAACATAAGGTGATTAGAAATTCTCATTATTTAGGAATTAAATTAGTTAACATTTGTACGAAATGCAAACCATCATGAATGGCACATTTGGGAGATGGATTTATATAGATGTGGTGTTTTATTGGTGTTTATACATGTTTGATTCAATTAATATACAAGTTTATTTAGCCACATGTGTTATATTTCATGATCAATGTATCAAAAAGTGTGTTTGGAAGCAAAAGATGAAACTTGCTAACCAGAAATGATGCGAGGAAACTCTCTATTTTTGAATTCAATAATTAATATCTAGAAGAAATGCAATTCAAAATCAAGGACTCCATTATTTGTTAAATTGAATGAATTCACCATATAGATGGTCCTTGGGCATTTTTTTCATAATGAATATAGTTATTAAGAAAGAAACACAAGTCAATTCCAAGGTTATTGCATGAAAAATAATCTTGGTAACAACAAGAGGAGCCTAATTAACATGAGGTGATTAGAAATTCTCATTATTTAGTAATTAAACCAGTTAACATTTGTACGAAATGCAAACCATGATGAATGGCACCTATGGCTGATGGATATATATAGATTTGGATTTTTATAGGTTTTTATGCTTGTGTGTTTCAATTAATATACTAGGTTGTCGAGCCACATGTTTTATATTTCATGATCACTGTATCGAAAAGTGTGTTTGGAAGAAAAAGAGGAAACTTGCTAACCAGAAATGATGCGAGGAACTCTCTATTTTTGAATTCTACAATTAATATCTATAAGAAATGCAATTCAAAATCAAGGACTCCAATGTTTGTTAATTTGAATGAATTCATGTGATAGATGGTCTAGGGGCATTTTTTTCTTTATGAATATAGTTATCAAGAAAGAAACACAAATTAATTTCAAGGTTATTGCATGAAAAATAGTCTTGGTAACAACAAGAGGAGCCTAATTAACATGAGGGTGATTAGAAATTCTCATTATTTAGGAATTAAACCAGTTAACATTTGTACGAAATGCACACTATGATGAATGGCACCTTTGGCTGATGGATATAGATAGATTTTGATTTTTATAGGTGTTTATGCTTGTGTGATTCAATTAATATACTAGGTTGTTTAGCCACATGTGTTATATTTCATGATCAATGTATCAAAAAGTGTGTTTGGAAGCAACAGAGGCAACTTGCTAACCAGAAATGATGTGAGGAACTCTCTATTTTTGAATTCAATAATTAATATCTATAAGAAATGCAATTCAAAATCAAGGACTCCATTGTTTGTTAAATTGAATGAATTCATCTTATAGATGGTCCTTGGGCATTTTTTTCATAATGAATATAGTTATTAAGAAAGAAACACAAGTTAATTCCAAGGTTATTGCATGAAAAATAATCTTGGTAACAATAAGAGGAGCCTAATTAACATGAGGTGATTAGAAATTCTCATTATTTAGTAATTAAACCAGTTAACATTTGTACGAAATGCAAACCATGATGAATGGCACCTTTGGCTGATGGATATAAATAGATTTTGATTTTTATAGGTGTTTATGCTTGTGTGATTCAATTAATATACTAGGTTGTTTAGCCACATGTGTTATATTTCATGATCAATGTATCAAAAAGTGGGTTTGGAATCAAGAGAGGAGCCTTGTTAACGAAAAATTATTCGACGAACTCTCTATTTTTCAATTCAACAATTAATATCTATAAGAAATGCGATTCAAAACCAAGGACTCCATTGTTTGTTAAATTGAATGAATTCATCTTATATATGGTCCATGGGCATTTTTTTCATAATGAATATAGTTATTAAGAAAGAAACACAAGTTAATTTCAACGTTATTGCATGAAAAATAGTCCTGGTAACAAAAAGAGGTGCCTAATTAACATGAGGTGATTAGAAATTCTCATTATTTAGGATTTACACTAGTTAACTTTTGTACCAAATGCAAACCATGACGAATGGCACATTTGGGAGATGGATTTATATAGACGTGGTGTTTTTATTGGTGTTTATACATGTTGGATTCAATTAATAACCTAGGTTATTTAGCCACATGTGTTATATATTTCATGATCAATGTATCAAAAAGTGTGGTTGGAAGCAAAAGAGCAAACTTGCTAACCAGAAATGATGCGAGGAACACTCTATTTTTGAATTCAATAATTAATATCTATAAGAAATGCAATTCAAAATCAAGGACTCCAATGTTTGTTAATTTGAATGAATTCATGTTATAGATGGTCTAAGGGCATTTTTTTCATTAAGAATATAGTTATTAAGAAAGAAACACAAGTTAATTTCAAGGTTATTGCATGAAAAATAGTCCTGGTAAAAAAAAGAGGTGCCTAATTAACATGAGGTGATCAGAAATTCTCATTATTTAGGATTTACACTAGTTAACTTTTGTATGAAATGCAAACCATGATGAATGGCACCTTTGGATGATGGATTTAAATAGATTTGGAGATTCAATTAATATAGTAGGTTGTTTAGCTACATGTGTTATATTCCATGATCAATGTATCAAAAAGTAGGTTTGGAATCAAAAGAGGAGCCTTGTTAACCAAAAATCATGCCAGGAACTCTCTATTTTTGAATTCAACAATTAATATCAACAAGAAATGCAATTCAAAATCAAGGACACCATTGTTTGTCAAATTGAATGAATTCATGTAATTGATGGTCCACGTGCATATTTTTCATAATGAATATAGTTATTAAAAAAGAATCAAAAGTAAATTTCACACGGTTATTGCATGAAAAATAGTCATGGCAAAAAACAAGAGAAGCCTAATTAACATTACGTGATTAGAATATCTCATTATTTAGGAATTAAACTAGATAACATTTGTACGGAATGCAAACCATGATGAATGGCACCTTTGGATGATGGATTTAAATAGAATTGGAGATTTATTGGTGTATATGCTTATTTGATTCAATTAATATACTAGGTTGTTTAGTTACATGTGTTATATTCCATGATCAATGTATCAAAAAGTGGGTTTGGAATCAAAAGAGGAGCCTTGTTAACCAAAAATGATGCGAGGAACTCTCTATTTTTGAATTTCAACAATTAATATCAACAAGAAATGCAATTCAAAATCAAGGACACCATTGTTTGTCAAATTGGATGAATTCATGTAATTGATGGTCCACGTGCATATTTTTCATAATGAATATAGTTATTAAAAAAGAATCAAAAGTAAATTTCACGGTTATTGCATGAAAAATAGTAATGGCAAAAACAAGAGAAGCCTAATTAACATTAGGTGATTAGAATGTCTCATTATTTAGAAATTAAACTAGATAACATTTGTACGGAATGCAAACCATGATGAATGGCACCTTTGGATGATGGAATTAAATAGAATTCGAGATTTATTGGTGTATATGCTTGTTTGATTCAATTAATATACTAGGTTGTTTAGCCACATGTTTTATATTTCATGATCAATGTATCAAAAAGTGGATTCGGAATCAAAAGAGGAGCCTTGTTAACCAAAAATTATTCGAGCAACTCTCTATTTTTGAATTCAACAATTAATATCTGTAAGAAATGCGATTCAAAATCAAGGACTCCATTGTTTGTTAAATTGAATGAATTCATCTTATATATTTTGTCCGAGGGCATTTTTTTTATAATGAATATAGTTATTAAGAAAGAAACACAAGTTAATTTCAAGGTTATTGCATGAAAAATAATCCTGCTAACAACAACAGGAGCCTAATGAACATAAGGTGATTAGA
Organism: Ceriops zippeliana; assembly: GCA_037897445.1. NCBI lineage: Eukaryota > Viridiplantae > Streptophyta > Magnoliopsida > Malpighiales > Rhizophoraceae > Ceriops > Ceriops zippeliana. Next base: position 75,380 of record JBAPLH010001253.1, on the reverse strand, counting down.
AATTCTCATTATTTAGGAATTAAATTAGTTAACATTTGTACGAAATGCAAACCATGATGAATGGCATATTTGGGAGATGGATTATATAGATGTGGTGTTTTATTGGTGTTTATACATGTTTGATTCAATTAATATACAAGTTTATTTAGCCACATGTGTTATATTTCATGATCAATGTATCAAAAAGTGTGTTTGGAAGCAAAAGAGGAAACTTGCTAACCAGAAATAATGCGAGGAACTCTCTATTTTTGAATTCAATAATTAATATCTATAAGAAATGCAATTCAAAATCAAGGACTCCATTGTTTGTTAAATTGAATGAATTCATCTTATAGATGGTCCTTGGGCATTTTTTTCATAATGAATCTAGTTATTAAGAAAGAAACACAAGTTAATTCCAAGGTTATTGCATGAAAAATAATCTTGGTAACAACAAGAGGAGCCTAATTAACATGAGGTGATTAGAAATTCTCATTATTTAGGAATTAAACCAGTTAACATTTGTACGAAATGCAAACTATGATGAATCGCACCTTTGGCTGATGGATATATATAGATTTGGATTTTTATAGGTTTATATGCTTGTGTGTTTCAATTAATATACTATGTTGTCGAGCCAAATGTGTTATATTTCATGATCACTGTATCAAAAAAAACGTGTGTTTGGAAGCAAAAGAGGAAACTTGCTAACCAGAAATGATGCGAGGAACTCTCTATTTTTGAATTCAACAATTAATATCTATAAGAAATGCAATTCAAAATCAAGGACTCCAACGTTTTGTTAATTTGAAAGAATTCATGTTATAGATGGTCTAAGGGCATTTTTTTTCATAAAGAATATAGTTATTAAGAAAGAAACACAAATTAATTTCAAGGTTTATTGCATGAAAAAATGTCTTGGTAACAACAAGAGGAGCCTAATTAACATGAGGTGATTAGAAATTCTAATTATTTAGGAATTAAACCAGTTAACATTTGTACGAAATGCAAACCATGATGAATGGCACCTTTGGCTGATGGATATAAATAGATTTGGATTTTTATAGGTTTTTATGCTTGTGTGATTCAATTAATATACTAGGTTGTCGAGCCACATGTGTTATATTTCAAGATCAATGTATCAAAAAGTGTGTTTGGAAGCAAAAGAGGAAACTTGCTAACCAGAAATAATGCGAGGAACTCTCTATTTTTGAATTCAACAATTAATATCTATAAGAAATGCGATTGAAAACCAAGGACTCCCATTGTTTGTTAAATTGAATGAATTCATCTTATAGATGGTCCAGGGGCATTTTTTTTTCATAATGAATATAGTTATTAAGAAAGAAACACAAGTTAATTTCAAGGTTAATTCCATGAAAAATAGTCCTGCTAACAGCAAGAGGAGCCTAATGAACATAAGGTAATTAGAAATTCTCATTATTTAGGAATTAAACCAGTTAACATTTGTACGAAATGCAAACCATGACGAATGGCACATTTGGGAGATGGATTTATATATAGATGTGGTGTTTTATTGGTGTTTTATACATGTTTTGATTCAATTAATATACAAGTTTATTTAGCCACATGTGTGTTATATTTTCGTGATCAATGTATCAAAAAGTGTGTTTGGAAGCAAAAGAGGAAACTTGCTAACCAGAAATGATGCAAGGAACTCTCTATTTTTTAATTCAATAATTAATATCTATAAGAAATGCAATTCAAAATCAAGGACTCCATTGTTTGTTAAATTGAATGAATTCATCTTATAGATTGTCCTTGGGCATTTTTTTCATAATGAATATAGTTAATTCCAAGGTTATTGCATGAAAATAATCTTGGTAACAACAAGAGGAGCCTAATTAACATGAGGTGATTAGAAATTCTCATTATTTAGGAATTAAACCTGTTAACATTTGTACGAAATGCAAACCATGATGAATGGCACCTTTTGGCTGATGGATATAAATAGATTTTGATTTTTATATAGGTGTTTATGCTTGTGTGATTCAATTAATATACTAGGTTTGTTTTAGCGACATGTGTTATATTTCATGATCAATGTATCAAAAAGTGGTTTTTGAATCAAGAGAGGAGCCTTGTTAACCAAAAAATTATTCGAGGAACTCTCTATTTTTTAATTCAACAATTAATATCTATAAGAAATGCGATTGAAAAAACCAAGGACTCCATTGTTTTTTAAATGTGAAATGAATTCGTCTTATAGATGGTCCAGGGGCATTTTTTTCATAATGAATATAGTTATTAAGAAAGAAACACAAGTTAATTTCAAGGTTATTGCATGAAAAATAGTCCTGGGTAACAACAGGAGGTGCCTAATTAACATGAGGTGATTAGAAATTCTCATTATTTAGTATTTACACTAGTTAAACTTTTGTACAAAATGCAAACCATAATGAATGGCACCTGTGGATAATGGATTTAAATAGATTTGGAGATTTATTGGTGTATATACTTGTTTGATTTAATTAATATATTAGGTTGTTTAGCTACATGTGTTATATTTCATGATCAATGTATCAAAAAGTGGGTTTTGAATCAAAAGAGGAGCCTTGTTAACCAAAAATCATGCCAGGAACTCTCTATTTTTGAATTCAACAATTAATATCAACAAGAAATGCAATTCAAAATCAAGGACACCATTGTTTGTTAAATTGAATGAATTCATGTAATTGATGGTCCATGTGCATATTTTTTCATAATGAATATAGTTATTAAAAAAGAATCAAAAGTAAATTTCCCGGTTATTGCATGAAAAAAAAGTAATGGCAAAAACAAGAGAAGCCTAATTAACATTAGGTGATTAAAATGTCTCATTATTTAGGAATTAAACTAGATAACATTTGTACGAAATGCAAACCATGATGAATGGCACCTTTGGATGATGGATTTAAATAGAATTCGAGATTTATTGGTGTATATGCTTGTTTCATTCAATTAATATACTAGGTTGTTTAGCCACATGTGTTATATTTCATGATCAATGTATCAAAAAGTGTGGTTGGAAGCAAAAGAGGAAACTTGCTAACCAGAAATGATGCGAGGAACACTCTATTTTTGAATTCAATAATTAATATCTATAAGACATGCAATTCAAAATCAAGGACTCCATTGTTTGTTAAATTGAATGAATTCATCTTATAGATGGTCCTTGGGCATTTTTTTTCATAATGAATATAGTTATTAAGAAAGACACACAAGTTAATTTCAAGGTTATTGCATGAAAAATAATCTTTGGTAACAACAAGAGGAGCCTAAATAACATGAGGTGATTAGAAATTCTCATTATTTAGGAATTAAACCAGTTAACATTTGTACGAAATGCAAACCATGATGAATGGCACCTTTGGCTGATGGATATAAATAGATTTGGATTTTTATAGGTTTTTATGCTTGTGTGATTCAATTAATATATTAGGTTGTCGAGCCACATGTGTTATATTTCATGATCGATATATCAAAAAGTGTGTTTGGAAGCAAAAAAGGAAACTTGCTAACCAGAAATGATGCAAGGAACTCTCTATTTTTGAATTCAACAATTAATATCTATCAGAAATGCGATTCAAAACCAATGACTCCAATGTTTGTTAATTTGAATGAATTCATCTTATAGATGGTCCAGGGGCATTTTTTTCATAATGAATATAGTTATTAAGAAAGAAATACAAGTTAATTTCAAAGTTATTGCATGAAAAATAGTCCTGGTAAAAAAAAGAGGTGCGTAATTAACATGAGGTGATTAGCAATTCTCATTATTTAGGATTTACACTAGTTAACTTTTGTACGAAATGCAAACCATGATGAATGGCACCTTCGGATGATGGATTTAAATAGATTTGGAGATTCAATTAATATATTAGGTTGTTTGGCTACATGTGTTATATTCCATGATCAGTGTATCAAAAAGTGGGTTTGGAATCAAAAGAGGAGCCTTGTTAACCAAAAATGATGCCAGGAACTCTCTATTTTTGAATTCAATAATTAATATCAACAAGAAATGCAATTCAAAATCAAGGACACCATTGTTTGTCAAATTGAATGAATTCATGTAATTGATGGTCCACGTGCATATTTTTCATAATGAATATAGTTATTAAAAAAGAATCAAAAGTAAATTTCACGGTTATTGCATGAAAAATAGTCATGGCAAAAACAAGAGAAGCCTAATTAACATTAGGTGATTAGAATGTCTCATTATTTAGGAATTAAACTAGATAACATTTGTATGGAATGCAAATCATGATGAATGGCACCTTTGGATGATGGATTTAAATAGAATTCAAGATTTATTGTTGTATATGCTTGTTTGATTCAATTAATATACTAAGTTGTTCAGCCACATGTGTTATATTTCATGATCAATGTATCAAAAAGTGGCTTTGGAATCAAAAGAGGAGCCTTGTTAACCAAAAATTATTCGAGCAACTCTCTATTTTTGAATTCAACAATTAATATCTATATGAAATGCGATTCAAAATCAAGGACTCCATTGTTTGTTAAATTGAATGAATTCATCTTATATTAGGTCCGAGGGCATTTTTTTGATAATGAATATAGTTATTAAGAAAGAAACACAAGTTAATTTCAAGGTTATTGCATGAAAAATAGTGATGCTAACAACAAGAGGAGCCTAATGAACATAAGGTGATTAGAAATTCTCATTATTTAGGAATTAAATTAGTTAACATTTGTACGAAATGCAAACCATGACGAATGGCACATTTGGGAGATGGATTTATATAGATGTGGTGTTTTATTGGTGTTTATACATGTTTGATTCAATTAATATACAAGTTTATTTAGCCACATGTGTTATATTTCATGATCAATGTATCAAAAAGTGTGTTTGGAAGCAAAAAGATTGTGTTGTTAAATTAGAATGAATTCAACTTGCTAACCAGAAAATGATGCTAACCAGAAATGAACTCTCTATTTTTGAATTCAACAATTAATATCTATAAGAAATGCGATTCAAAAACCAAGGACTCCATTGTTTGTTAAATTGAATGAATTCATCTTATAGATGGTCCAGGGGCATTTTTTTCATAATGAATATAGTTATTAAGAAAGAAACACAAGTTAATTTCAAGGTTATTGCATGAGAAATAGTACTGCTAACAACAAGAGGAGCCTAATTAACATGAGGTGATTTAGAAATTCTCATTATTTAGGAATTAAACCAGTTAACATTTTTACGAAATGCAAACCATTATGATGAAAGGCACCTATGGCTGATGGATATATATAGATTTGGATTTTTATAGGTTTTTATGCTTGTTTGTTTCAATTAATATACTAGGTTGTCGAGCCACATGTTTTATATTTCATGATCACGGTATCGAAAAGTGTGTTTGGAAGCAAAAGAGGAAACTTGCTAACCAGAAATGATGCGAGGAACTCTCTATTTTTGAATTCTACAATTAATATCTATAAGAAATGCAATTCAAAATCAAGGACTCCAATGTTTGTTAATTTGAATGAATTCATGTTATAGATGGTCTAGGGGCATTTTTCATTATGAATATAGCTATTAAGAAAGAAACACAAATGAATTTCAAGGTTATTGCATGAAAAATAGTCTTGGTAACAACAAGAGGAGCCTAATTAACATGAGGTGATTAGAAATTCTCATTATTTATTAATTAAACCAGTTAACATTTGTACGAAATGCACACTATGATGAATGGCACCTTTGGCTGATGGATATAAATAGATTTTGATTTTTATAGGTGTTTATGCTTGTGTGATTCAATTAATATACTAGGTTGTTTAGCCACATGTGTTATATTTCATGATCAATGTATCAAAAAGTGGGTTTTGAATCAAGAGAGGAGCCTTGTTAACCAAAATTTATTCGAGGAACTCTCTATTTTTTAATTCAACAATTAATATCTATAAGAAATACGATTCAAAACCAAGGACTCCATTGTTTGTTAAATTGAATGAATTCATCTTATAGATGGGTCCAGGGGCATTTTTTTCATAATGAATATAGTAATTAAGAAAGAAACACAAGTTAATTTCAAGGTTATTGCATGAAAAAATAGTCCTGGTAACGACAAGAGGTGCCTAATTAACATGAGGTGATTAGAAATTCTCATTATTTAGGATTTACACTAGTTAACTTTTGTACAAAATGCAAACCATGATGAATGGCACCTTTGGATAATGGATTTAAATAGATTTGGAGATTCATTGGTGTATATACTTGTTTGATTCAATTAATATATTAGGTTGTTCAGCTACATGTGTTATATTTCATGATCAATGTATCAAAAAGTGGGTTTGGAATCAAAAGAGGAGCCTTGTTGACCAAAAATGATGCCAGGAACTCTCTATTTTTGAATTCAACAATTAATATCAACAAGAAATGCAATTCAAAATCAAGGACACCATTGTTTGTCAAATTGAATGAATTCATGTAATTGATGGTCCACGTGCATATTTTTCATAATGAATATAGTTATTAAAAAAGAATCAAAAGTAAATTTCACGGTTATTGCATGAAAAATAGTCATGGCAAAAACAAGAGAAGCCTAATTAACATTAGGTGATTAGAATGTCTCATTATTTAGGAATTAAACTAGATAACATTTGTACGGAATGCAAATCATGATGAATGGCACCTTTGGATGATGGATTTAAATAGAATTCAAGATTTATTGTTGTATATGCTTGTTTGATTCAATTAATATACTAAGTTGTTCAGCCACATGTGTTATATTTCATGATCAATGTATCAAAAAGTGGCTTTGGAATCAAAAGAGGAGCCTTGTTAACCAAAAATTATTCGAGCAACTCTCTATTTTTGAATTCAATAATTAATATCTATATGAAATGCGATTCAAAATCAAGGACTCCATTGTTTGTTAAATTGAATGAATTCATCTTATATTAGGTCCGAGGGCATTTTTTTCATAATGAATATAGTTATTAAGAAAGAAACACAAGTTAATTTCAAGGTTATTGCATGAAAAATTGTCATGCTAACAACAAGAGGAGCCTAATGAACATAAGGTGATTAGAAATTCTCATTATTTAGGAATTAAATTAGTTAACATTTGTACGAAATGCAAACCATCATGAATGGCACATTTGGGAGATGGATTTATATAGATGTGGTGTTTTATTGGTGTTTATACATGTTTGATTCAATTAATATACAAGTTTATTTAGCCACATGTGTTATATTTCATGATCAATGTATCAAAAAGTGTGTTTGGAAGCAAAAGATGAAACTTGCTAACCAGAAATGATGCGAGGAACTCTCTATTTTTGAATTCAATAATTAATATCTAGAAGAAATGCAATTCAAAATCAAGGACTCCATTATTTGTTAAATTGAATGAATTCACCATATAGATGGTCCTTGGGCATTTTTTTCATAATGAATATAGTTATTAAGAAAGAAACACAAGTCAATTCCAAGGTTATTGCATGAAAAATAATCTTGGTAACAACAAGAGGAGCCTAATTAACATGAGGTGATTAGAAATTCTCATTATTTAGTAATTAAACCAGTTAACATTTGTACGAAATGCAAACCATGATGAATGGCACCTATGGCTGATGGATATATATAGATTTGGATTTTTATAGGTTTTTATGCTTGTGTGTTTCAATTAATATACTAGGTTGTCGAGCCACATGTTTTATATTTTTCATGATCACTGTATCGAAAAGTGTGTTTGGAAGAAAAAGAGGAAACTTGCTAACCAGAAATGATGCGAGGAACTCTCTATTTTTGAATTCTACAATTAATATCTATAAGAAATGCAATTCAAAATCAAGGACTCCAATGTTTGTTAATTTGAATGAATTCATGTGATAGATGGTCTAGGGGCATTTTTTTCTTTATGAATATAGTTATCAAGAAAGAAACACAAATTAATTTCAAGGTTATTGCATGAAAAATAGTCTTGGTAACAACAAGAGGAGCCTAATTAACATGAGGTGATTAGAAATTCTCATTATTTAGGAATTAAACCAGTTAACATTTGTACGAAATGCACACTATGATGAATGGCACCTTTGGCTGATGGATATAGATAGATTTTGATTTTTATAGGTGTTTATGCTTGTGTGATTCAATTAATATACTAGGTTGTTTAGCCACATGTGTTATATTTCATGATCAATGTATCAAAAAGTGTGTTTGGAAGCAACAGAGGCAACTTGCTAACCAGAAATGATGTGAGGAACTCTCTATTTTTGAATTCAATAATTAATATCTATAAGAAATGCAATTCAAAATCAAGGACTCCATTGTTTGTTAAATTGAATGAATTCATCTTATAGATGGTCCTTGGGCATTTTTTTCATAATGAATATAGTTATTAAGAAAGAAACACAAGTTAATTCCAAGGTTATTGCATGAAAAATAATCTTGGTAACAATAAGAGGAGCCTAATTAACATGAGGTGATTAGAAATTCTCATTATTTAGTAATTAAACCAGTTAACATTTGTACGAAATGCAAACCATGATGAATGGCACCTTTGGCTGATGGATATAAATAGATTTTGATTTTTATAGGTGTTTATGCTTGTGTGATTCAATTAATATACTAGGTTGTTTAGCCACATGTGTTATATTTCATGATCAATGTATCAAAAAGTGGGTTTGGAATCAAGAGAGGAGCCTTGTTAACGAAAAATTATTCGACGAACTCTCTATTTTTCAATTCAACAATTAATATCTATAAGAAATGCGATTCAAAACCAAGGACTCCATTGTTTGTTAAATTGAATGAATTCATCTTATATATGGTCCATGGGCATTTTTTTTTCATAATGAATATAGTTATTAAGAAAGAAAACACAAGTTAATTTCAACGTTATTGCATGAAAAATAGTCCTGGTAACAAAAAGAGGTGCCTAATTAACATGAGGTGATTAGAAATTCTCATTATTTAGGATTTACACTAGTTAACTTTTGTACCAAATGCAAACCATGACGAATGGCACATTTGGGAGATGGATTTATATAGACGTGGTGTTTTATTGGTGTTTATACATGTTGGATTCAATTAATAACCTAGGTTATTTAGCCACATGTGTTATATTTCATGATCAATGTATCAAAAAGTGTGGTTGGAAGCAAAAGAGCAAACTTGCTAACCAGAAATGATGCGAGGAACACTCTATTTTTGAATTCAATAATTAATATCTATAAGAAATGCAATTCAAAATCAAGGACTCCAATGTTTGTTAATTTGAATGAATTCATGTTATAGATGGTCTAAGGGCATTTTTTTCATTAAGAATATAGTTATTAAGAAAAGAAACACAAGTTAATTTCAAGGTTATTGCATGAAAAATAGTCCTGGTAAAAAAAAGAGGTGCCTAATTAACATGAGGTGATCAGAAATTCTCATTATTTAGGATTTACACTAGTTAACTTTTGTATGAAATGCAAACCATGATGAATGGCACCTTTGGATGATGGATTTAAATAGATTTGGAGATTCAATTAATATAGTAGGTTGTTTAGCTACATGTGTTATATTCCATGATCAATGTATCAAAAAGTAGGTTTGGAATCAAAAGAGGAGCCTTGTTAACCAAAAATCATGCCAGGAACTCTCTATTTTTGAATTCAACAATTAATATCAACAAGAAATGCAATTCAAAATCAAGGACACCATTGTTTGTCAAATTGAATGAATTCATGTAATTGATGGTCCACGTGCATATTTTTCATAATGAATATAGTTATTAAAAAAGAATCAAAAGTAAATTTCACGGTTATTGCATGAAAAATAGTCATGGCAAAAACAAGAGAAGCCTAATTAACATTACGTGATTAGAATATCTCATTATTTAGGAATTAAACTAGATAACATTTGTACGGAATGCAAACCATGATGAATGGCACCTTTGGATGATGGATTTAAATAGAATTGGAGATTTATTGGTGTATATGCTTATTTGATTCAATTAATATACTAGGTTGTTTAGTTACATGTGTTATATTCCATGATCAATGTATCAAAAAGTGGGTTTGGAATCAAAAGAGGAGCCTTGTTAACCCAAAAATGATGCGAGGAACTCTCTATTTTTGAATTCAACAATTAATATCAACAAGAAATGCAATTCAAAATCAAGGACACCATTGTTTGTCAAATTGGATGAATTCATGTAATTGATGGTCCACGTGCATATTTTTCATAATGAATATAGTTATTAAAAAAGAATCAAAAGTAAATTTCACGGTTATTGCATGAAAAATATAGTAATGGCAAAAACAAGAGAAGCCTAATTAACATTAGGTGATTAGAATGTCTCATTATTTAGAAATTAAACTAGATAACATTTGTACGGAATGCAAACCATGATGAATGGCACCTTTGGATGATGGAATTAAATAGAATTCGAGATTTATTGGTGTATATGCTTGTTTGATTCAATTAATATACTAGGTTGTTTAGCCACATGTTTTATATTTCATGATCAATGTATCAAAAAGTGGATTCGGAATCAAAAGAGGAGCCTTGTTAACCAAAAATTATTCGAGCAACTCTCTATTTTTGAATTCAACAATTAATATCTGTAAGAAATGCGATTCAAAATCAAGGACTCCATTGTTTGTTAAAATTGAATGAATTCATCTTATATTTTGTCCGAGGGCATTTTTTTTTATAATGAATATAGTTATTAAGAAAGAAACACAAGTTAATTTCAAGGTTATTGCATGAAAAATAATCCTGCTAACAACAACAGGAGCCTAATGAACATAAGGTGATTAGAAATTCTCATTATTTAGGAATTAAATTAGTTAACATTTGTACGAAATGCAAACCATGATGAATGGCATATTTGGGAGATGGATTATATAGATGTGGTGTTTTATTGGTGTTTATACATGTTTGATTCAATTAATATACAAGTTTATTTAGCCACATGTGTTATATTTCATGATCAATGTATCAAAAAGTGTGTTTGGAAGCAAAAGAGGAAACTTGCTAACCAGAAATAATGCGAGGAGGAACTCTCTATTTTTGAATTCAATAATTAATATCTATAAGAAATGCAATTCAAAATCAAGGACTCCATTGTTTGTTAAATTGAATGAATTCATCTTATAGATGGTCCTTGGGCATTTTTTTCATAATGAATCTAGTTATTAAGAAAGAAACACAAGTTAATTCCAAGGTTATTGCATGAAAAATAATCTTGGTAACAACAAGAGGAGCCTAATTAACATGAGGTGATTAGAAATTCTCATTATTTAGGAATTAAACCAGTTAACATTTGTACGAAATGCAAACTATGATGAATCGCACCTTTGGCTGATGGATATATATAGATTTGGATTTTTATAGGTTTATATGCTTGTGTGTTTCAATTAATATACTATGTTGTCGAGCCAAATGTGTTATATTTCATGATCACTGTATCAAAAAGTGTGTTTGGAAGCAAAAGAGGAAACTTGCTAACCAGAAATGATGCGAGGAACTCTCTATTTTTGAATTCAACAATTAATATCTATAAGAAATGCAATTCAAAATCAAGGACTCCAACGTTTTGTTAATTTGAAAGAATTCATGTTATAGATGGTCTAAGGGCATTTTTTTCATAAAGAATATAGTTATTAAGAAAGAAACACAAATTAATTTCAAGGTTATTGCATGAAAAATTGTCTTGGTAACAACAAGAGGAGCCTAATTAACATGAGGTGATTAGAAATTCTAATTATTTAGGAATTAAACCAGTTAACATTTGTACGAAATGCAAACCATGATGAATGGCACCTTTGGCTGATGGATATAAATAGATTTGGATTTTTATAGGTTTTTATGCTTGTGTGATTCAATTAATATACTAGGTTGTCGAGCCACATGTGTTATATTTCAAGATCAATGTATCAAAAAGTGTGTTTGGAAGCAAAAGAGGAAACTTGCTAACCAGAAATAATGCGAGGAACTCTCTATTTTTGAATTCAACAATTAATATCTATAAGAAATGCGATTGAAAACCAAGGACTCCATTGTTTGTTAAATTGAATGAATTCATCTTATAGATGGTCCAGGGGCATTTTTTTTCATAATGAATATAGTTATTAAGAAAGAAACACAAGTTAATTTCAAGGTTATTCCATGAAAAATAGTCCTGCTAACAGCAAGAGGAGCCTAATGAACATAAGGTAATTAGAAATTCTCATTATTTAGGAATTAAACCAGTTAACATTTGTACGAAATGCAAACCATGACGAATGGCACATTTGGGAGATGGATTTATATAGATGTGGTGTTTTATTGGTGTTTATACATGTTTGATTCAATTAATATACAAGTTTATTTAGCCACATGTGTTATATTTCGTGATCAATGTATCAAAAAGTGTGTTTGGAAGCAAAAGAGGAAACTTGCTAACCAGAAATGATGCAAGGAACTCTCTATTTTTTAATTCAATAATTAATATCTATAAGAAATGCAATTCAAAATCAAGGACTCCATTGTTTGTTAAATTGAATGAATTCATCTTATAGATTATCCTTGGGCATTTTTTTTCATAATGAATATAGTTAATTCCAAGGTTATTGCATGAAAATAATCTTGGTAACAACAAGAGGAGCCTAATTAACATGAGGTGATTAGAAATTCTCATTATTTAGGAATTAAACCTGTTAACATTTGTACGAAATGCAAACCATGATGAATGGCACCTTTGGCTGATGGATATAAATAGATTTTGATTTTTATAGGTGTTTATGCTTGTGTGATTCAATTAATATACTAGGTTGTTTAGCGACATGTGTTATATTTCATGATCAATGTATCAAAAAGTGGTTTTTGAATCAAGAGAGGAGCCTTGTTAACCAAAAATTATTCGAGGAACTCTCTATTTTTTAATTCAACAATTAATATCTATAAGAAATGCGATTGAAAAACCAAGGACTCCATTGTTTGTTAAATTGAATGAATTCGTCTTATAGATGGTCCAGGGGCATTTTTTTCATAATGAATATAGTTATTAAGAAAGAAACACAAGTTAATTTCAAGGTTATTGCATGAAAAATAGTCCTGGTAACAACAGGAGGTGCCTAATTAACATGAGGTGATTAGAAATTCTCATTATTTAGTATTTACACTAGTTAACTTTTGTACAAAATGCAAACCATAATGAATGGCACCTGTGGATAATGGATTTAAATAGATTTGGAGATTTATTGGTGTATATACTTGTTTGATTTAATTAATATATTAGGTTGTTTAGCTACATGTGTTATATTTCATGATCAATGTATCAAAAAGTGGGTTTTGAATCAAAAGAGGAGCCTTGTTAACCAAAAATGATGCGAGGAACTCTCTATTTTTGAATTCAACAATTAATATCAACAAGAAATGCAATTCAAAATCAAGGACACCATTGTTTGTTAAATTGAATGAATTCATGTAATTGATGGTCCATGTGCATATTTTTCATAATGAATATAGTTATTAAAAAAGAATCAAAAGTAAATTTCCCGGTTATTGCATGAAAAAAAGTAATGGCAAAAACAAGAGAAGCCTAATTAACATTAAGTGATTAAAATGTCTCATTATTTAGGAATTAAACTAGATAACATTTGTACGAAATGCAAACCATGATGAATGGCACCTTTGGATGATGGATTTAAATAGAATTCGAGATTTATTGGTGTATATGCTTGTTTCATTCAATTAATATACTAGGTTGTTTAGCCACATGTGTTATATTTCATGATCAATGTATCAAAAAGTGTGGTTGGAAGCAAAAGAGGAAACTTGCTAACCAGAAATGATGCGAGGAACACTCTATTTTTGAATTCAATAATTAATATCTATAAGACATGCAATTCAAAATCAAGGACTCCATTGTTTGTTAAATTGAATGAATTCATCTTATAGATGGTCCTTGGGCATTTTTTTTTCATAATGAATATAGTTATTAAGAAAGACACACAAGTTAATTTCAAGGTTATTGCATGAAAAATAATCTTGGTAACAACAAGAGGAGCCTAAATAACATGAGGTGATTAGAAATTCTCATTATTTAGGAATTAAACCAGTTAACATTTGTACGAAATGCAAACCATGATGAATGGCACCTTTGGCTGATGGATATAAATAGATTTGGATTTTTATAGGTTTTTATGCTTGTGTGATTCAATTAATATATTAGGTTGTCGAGCCACATGTGTTATATTTCATGATCGATATATCAAAAAGTGTGTTTGGAAGCAAAAAAGGAAACTTGCTAACCAGAAATGATGCAAGGAACTCTCTATTTTTGAATTCAACAATTAATATCTATCAGAAATGCGATTCAAAACCAATGACTCCAATGTTTGTTAATTTGAATGAATTCATCTTATAGATGGTCCAGGGGCATTTTTTTCATAATGAATATAGTTATTAAGAAAGAAATACAAGTTAATTTCAAAGTTATTGCATGAAAAATAGTCCTGGTAAAAAAAAGAGGTGCGTAATTAACATGAGGTGATTAGCAATTCTCATTATTTAGGATTTACACTAGTTAACTTTTGTACGAAATGCAAACCATGATGAATGGCACCTTCGGATGATGGATTTAAATAGATTTGGAGATTCAATTAATATATTAGGTTGTTTGGGCTACATGTGTTATATTCCATGATCAGTGTATCAAAAAGTGGATTTGGAATCAAAAGAGGAGCCTTGTTAACCAAAAATGATGCCAGGAACTCTCTATTTTTGAATTCAATAATTAATATCAACAAGAAATGCAATTCAAAATCAAGGACACCATTGTTTGTCAAATTGAATGAATTCATGTAATTGATGGTCCACGTGCATATTTTTTCATAATGAATATAGTTATTAAAAAAGAATCAAAAGTAAATTTCACGGTTATTGCATGAAAAATAGTCATGGCAAAAACAAGAGAAGCCTAATTAACATTAGGTGATTAGAATGTCTCATTATTTAGGAATTAAACTAGATAACATTTGTATGGAATGCAAATCATGATGAATGGCACCTTTGGATGATGGATTTAAATAGAATTCAAGATTTATTGTTGTATATGCTTGTTTGATTCAATTAATATACTAAGTTGTTCAGCCACATGTGTTATATTTCATGATCAATGTATCAAAAAGTGGCTTTGGAATCAAAAGAGGAGCCTTGTTAACCAAAAATTATTCGAGCAACTCTCTATTTTTGAATTCAACAATTAATATCTATATGAAATGCGATTCAAAATCAAGGACTCCATTGTTTGTTAAATTGAATGAATTCATCTTATATTAGGTCCGAGGGCATTTTTTTGATAATGAATATAGTTATTAAGAAAGAAACACAAGTTAATTTCAAGGTTATTGCATGAAAAATAGTGATGCTAACAACAAGAGGAGCCTAATGAACATAAGGTGATTAGAAATTCTCATTATTTAGGAATTAAATTAGTTAACATTTGTAC
Source organism: Ceriops zippeliana (assembly GCA_037897445.1). NCBI lineage: Eukaryota > Viridiplantae > Streptophyta > Magnoliopsida > Malpighiales > Rhizophoraceae > Ceriops > Ceriops zippeliana. The sequence goes on along the minus strand of JBAPLH010001253.1, from coordinate 59,955 downwards.
GAAATGCAAACCATGACGAATGGCACATTTGGGAGATGGATTTATATAGATGTGGTGTTTTATTGGTGTTTATACATGTTTGATTCAATTAATATACAAGTTTATTTAGCCACATGTGTTATATTTCATGATCAATGTATCAAAAAGTGAGTTTGGAATCAAAAGAGAAGCCTTGTTAACCAAAAATGATGCGAGGAATTCTCTATTGTTGAATTCAACAATTAATATCTATAAGAAATGCAATTCAAAATCAAGGAATCCATTGTTTGTTAAATTGAATGAATTCATGTAATTGATGGTCCACGTCTATATTTTTCATAATGAATATAGTTATTAAGAAAGAAACAAAAGTAAATTTCAACGTTATTGCATGAAAAATAGTCCTGATAACAACAAGGAGAGCCTAATTAACACGAGGTGATTAGAAATTCTCATTATTTAGGAATTAAACCAGTTAACATTTGTGCGAAATGCAAACCGTGATGAATGGCACCTTTGGCTGATAGATTTAAATAGATTTGGATTTTTATTGGTGTTTATGCTTGTTTGATTCAATTAATATAATAGGTTGTTTAATCACATGTGTTACATTTCATGATCAATGTATCAAAAAGTGGCTTTGGAATCAAAAGAGGAGCCTTGTTAACCAAAAATGACGCGAGGAACTCTCTATTTTTGAATTTAACAATTAATATCAATAAGAAATGCAATTTAAAATCAACGACTCCATTGTTTGTTAAATTGAATGAATTCATGTGATTGATGGTCCACGTGCATATTTTTCATAATGAATATAGTTATTAAGAAAGAAACAAAAGTTAATTTCAAGGTTGTTGCATGAAAAATATTCCTGGTAAAAACAAGAGGAGCCTAATTAACACGAGGAGATTAGAAATTCTCATTATTTAGTAATGAAGCCAGTTAACATTTGTAGGAAATGCAAACCATGAAGAATGGCACCTTTAGATGATGGATTTAAATGGATTTGGAGTTTTATTGATGTTTATACATGTTTGATTCAATTCATGTACTAGGTTGTTTAGCTACATGTGTTATATTTCAAGCTCAATGTATCAAAAAGTGAGTTTGGAATCAAAAGAGGAGCCTTGTTAACCAAAAATGATGCGAGGAATTCTCTATTGTTGAATTCAACAATTAATATCTATAAGAAATGCAATTCAAAATCAAGGACCCCATTGTTTGTTAAATTGAATGAATTCATGTAATTGGTGGTCTATGAGCATTTTTTTCATAGTGATTATAGTTATTAAGAAAGAATCAAAAGTTAATTTCAAGGTTATTGCGTGAAAAATAGTCCTGATAACAACAAGAGGAGCCTAATTAACACAAGGTGATTAGAAATTCTCATTATTTAGTAATGAAACTTGTTAACATTTGTGCGAAATGCAAACCGTGATGAATGGCACCTTTGGCTGATAGATTTAAATAGATTTGGATTTTTATTGGTGTTTATGCTTGTTTGATTCAATTAATATAATAGGTTGTTTAATCACATGTGTTATATTTCATGATCAATGTATCAAAAAGTGGCTTTGGAATCAAAAGAGGAGCCTTGTTAACCAAAAATGACGCGAGGAACTCTCTATTTTTGAATTTAACAATTAATATCAATAAGAAATGCAATTCAAAATCAACGACTCCATTGTTTGTTAAATTGAATGAATTCATGTGATTGATGGTCCACGTGCATATTTTTCATAATGAATATAGTTATTAAGAAAGAAACAAAAGTTAATTTCAAGGTTATTTCATGAAAAATAGTCCTGGTAACAACAAGAGGAGCCTATTTAACACGAGGTGATTAGAAATTCTAATTATTTAGAAATTAAACAAGTTAACATTTGCGCGAAATGCAAACCGTGATGAATGGCGCCTTCGGCTAATGGAATTAAATAGATTTGGAGTTTTATTGATGTTTATACATGTTTGATTCAATTAATATACTAGGTTGTTTAGCCACATGTGTTATATTTCATGCTCAATGTATCAAAAAGTGTGTTTGGAATCAAAAGAGGAAACTTGCTAACCAAAAATGATGCGAGGAACTCTCTATTTTTAAATTCAACAATTAATATCCATAAGAAATGCAATTCAGAATCAAGGACTCCATTGTTTGTTAAATTGAATAAATTCATCTTATAGATGGTCTATGGGAATTTTTTTCATAATGAATATAGTTATTAAGAAAGAATCAAAAGTTAATTTCATGGTTATTACATGAAAAATAGTCCTGGTAATAACAAGAGGAGCCTAATTAACACGAGGTGATTAGAAATTCTCATTATTTAGGAATGAAACCAGTTAACATTTGTACGAAATGCAAACTGTAAAGAATGGAAAATTTAGATGATGGATTTAAATGGATTTGGAGTTTTATTGATGTTTATACATGTTTGATTCAATTAATGTACTAGGTTGTTTAGCCACATGTGTTATATTTCATGCTGAATGTATCAAAAAGTGAGTTTGGAATCAAAAGTGGAGCCTTGTTAACCAAAAATGATGCGAGGAATTATCTATTTTTGAATTCAACAATTAATATCTATAAGAAATGCAATTCAAAATCAAGGACTCCATTGTTTGTTAAATTGAATGAATTCATGTAATTGGTGGTCTATGAGCATTTTTTTCATAGTGAATATAGTTATTAAGAGAGAATCAAAAGTTAATTTCAAGGTTCTTGCATGAAAAATAGTCCTAATAACAACAAGAGGAGCCTAATTAACACGAGGTGATTAGAAATTCTCATTATTTAGGAATGAAACCAGTTAACATTTGTGCAAAATGCAAACCGTGATGAATGACACCTTTGGCTGATGGATTTAAATAAATATGGATTTTTATTGGTGTTTATGCTTGTTTGATTCAATTAATATAATAGGTTGTTTAATCACATGTGTTATATTTCATGATCAATGTATCAAAAAGTGGCTTTGGAATCAAAAGAGGAGCCTTGTTACCCAAAAATGACGCGAGGAACTCTCGATTTTTGAATTCAACAATTAATATCTATAAGAAATGCAATTCAAAATCAACGACTCCATTGTTTGTTAAATTGAATGAATTCATGTGATTGATGATCTACGTGCATATTTTTCATAATGAATATAGTTATTAAGAAAGAAACAAAAGTTAATTTCAAGGTTATTTCATGAAAAATAGTCCTGGTAACAACAAGAGGAGCCTATTTAACACGAGGTGATTAGAAATTCTAATTATTTAGAAATTAAACAAGTTAACATTTGCGCGAAATGCAAACCGTGATGAATGGCGCCTTCGGCTAATGGAATTAAATAGATTTGGAGTTTTATTGATGTTTATACATGTTTGATTCAATTAATATACTAGGTTGTTTAGCCACATGTGTTATATTTCATGCTCAATGTATCAAAAAGTGTGTTTGGAATCAAAAGAGGAAACTTGCTAACCAAAAATGATGCGAGGAACACTCTATTTTTAAATTCAACAATTAATATCTATAAGAAATGCAATTCAGAATCAAGGACTCCATTGTTTGTTAAATTGAATAAATTCATCTTATAGATGGTCTAGGGGAATTTTTTTCATAATGAATATAGTTATTAAGAAAGAATCAAAAGTTAATTTCATGGTTATTGCATGAAAAATAGTCCTGGTAACAACAAGAGGAGCCTAATTAACACGAGGTGATTAGAAATTCTCATTATTTAGGAATGAAACCAGTTAACATTTGTACGAAATGCAAACTGTAAAGAATGGAACCTTTAGATGATGGATTTAAATGGATTTGGAGTTTTATTGATGTTTATACATGTTTGATTCAATTAATGTACTAGGTTGTTTAGCCACATGTGTTATATTTCATGCTGAATGTATCAAAAAGTGAGTTTGGAATCAAAAGTGGAGCCTTGTTAACAAAAAATGATGCGAGGAATTATCTATTTTTGAATTCAACAATTAATATCTGTAAGAAATGCAATTCAAAATCAAGGACTCCATTGTTTGTTAAATTGAATGAATTCATGTAATTGGTGGTCTATGAGCATTTTTTTCATAGTGAATATAGTTATTAAGAGAGAATCAAAAGTTAATTTCAAGGTTCTTGCATGAAAAATAGTCCTAATAACAACAAGAGGAGCCTAATTAACACGAGGTGATTAGAAATTCTCATTATTTAGGAATGAAACCAGTTAACATTTGTGCAAAATGCAAACCGTGATGAATGACACCTTTGGCTGATGGATTTAAATAAATTTGGATTTTTATTGGTGTTTATGCTTGTTTGATTCAATTAATATAATAGGCTATTTAATCACATGTGTTATATTTCATGATCAATGTGTCAAAAAGTGGCTTTGAAATGAAAAGAAGAGCTTGGTTAACCACAAATGACGCGAGGAACTCTCTATTTTTGAATTCAACAATTAATATCAATAAGAAATGCAATTCAAAATCAACGACTCCATTGTTTGTTAAATTGAATGAATTCATGTGATTGATGGTCCACGTGCATATTTTTCATAATGAATATAGTTATTAAGAAAGAAACAAAAGTTAATTTCAAGGTTATTGCATGAAAAATAGTCCTGGTAACAACAAGAGGAGCCTAATTAACACGAGGTGATTAGAAATTCTCATTATTTAGGAATTAAACGAGTTAATATTTATGCGAAATGCAAACCGTGATGAATGGCACCTTTGGCTGATGCATTTAAATAGATTTGGATTTTTATTGGTGTTTATGCTTGTTTGATTCAATTAATATAATAGGCTATTTAATCACATGTGTTATATTTCATGATCAATGTGTCAAAAAGTGGCTTTGGAATCAAAAGAGGAGCCTTGTCAACCAAAAATGATGCGAGGAACTCTCTATTTTTGAATTTAACAATTAATATCAATAAGAAATGCAAGTCAAAATCAACGACTCCATTGTTTGTTAAATTGAATGAATTCATGTATTTGATGGTCGACGTGCATATTTTTCATAATGAATATAGTTATTAAGAAAGAAACAAAAGTTAATTTCAACGTTATTGCTTGAAAAATAGTCCTGGTAACAACAAGAGGAGCCTAATTAACATGAGGTGATTAGAAATTCTCATTATTTTGGAATGAAACCAGTTAACATTTGTAGGAAATGCAAACCATGAAGAATGGCACCTTTAGATGATGGATTTAAATGGATTTGGAGTTTTATTGATGTTTATACATGTTTGATTCAATTAATGTACTAGGTTATTTAGCCACATGTGTTATACTTCAAGCTCAATGTATCAAAAAGTGAGTTTGGAATCAAAAGAGGAGCCTTGTTAACCATAAATGATGCGAGGAATTCTCAATTGTTGAATTCAACAATTAATATCTATAAGAAATGCAATTCAAAATCAAGGACTCCATTGTTTGTTAAATTGAATGAATTCATGTAATTGATGGTCTATGGGCATTTTTTTCATAGTGGATATAGTTATTAAGAAAGAATCAAAAGTTAGTTTCAAGGTTATTGCATGAAAAATAGTCCTGATAACAACAAGAGGAGCTTAATTAACACGAGATGATTAGAAATTCTCATTATTTAGTAATGAAACCAGTTAACATTTGTGCGAAATGCAAACTGTGATGAATGGCACCTTTGGCTGATGGATTTAAATAGATTTGGATTTTTATTGGTGTTTATGCTTGTTTGATTCAATTACTATAATAGGTTGTTTAATCACATGTGTTATATTTCATGATCAATGTATCAAAAAGTGGCTTTGGAATCAAAAGAGGAGCCTTGTTAACCAAAAATGATGCGAGGAACTCTCTATTTTTGAATTCAACAAATAATATCAATAAGAAATGCGCTTCAAAATCAACGACTCCATTGTCTGTTAAATTGAATGAATTCATGTGATTGATTGTCTATGGACATTTTTTTCATAGTGAATATAGTTATTAAGAAAGAAACAAAAGTAAATTTCAAGGTTATTTCATGAAAAATAGTCCTGGTAACAACAAGAGGAGCCTATTTAACATGAGGTGATTACAAATTCTCATTATTTAGAAATTAAACAAGTTAACATTTGTGCGAAATGCAAACCGTGATGAATGGCGCCTTTGGCTAATGGAATTAAATAGATTTGGAGTTTTATTGATGTTTATACGTGTTTGATTCAATTAATATACTAGGTTGTTTAACCACATGTGTTATATTTCATGATCAATGTATCAAAAAGTGGCTTCGGAATCAAAAGAGGAGCCTAATTAACACGAGGTGTTTAGAAATTCTCATTATTTAAGAATTAAACCAGTTAACCTTTGTACGAAATGCAAACCCTGAAGAATGGCACCTTCAGATGATGGATATAAATAGATTTGGAGTTTTATTGATGTTTATAAATGATTGATTCAATTAATATACTAGGTTGTTTAGCCACATGTGTTATATTTCATGCTCAATGTATCAAAAAGTGTGTTTGGAATCAAAGGAGGAAACTTGCTAACCAAAAATGATGCGAGGAACTCTCTATTTTTGAATTCAACAATTAATATCTATAAGAAATGCAATTCAGAATGAAGGACTCCATTGTTTGTTAAATTGAATGAATTCATCTTATAGATGATCCATGGGCATTTTTTTCATAATGAATATAGTTATTAAGAAAGAATAAGAAGTTAATTTCAAAGTTATTGCATGAAAAATAGTCCTGGTAACAACAAGAGGAGCTTAATTAACACGAGGTGATTAGAAATTCTCATTATTTAGGAATTAAACCAGTTAACATTTGTGCTAAATGCAAACCGTGATGAATGGCACCTTTGGCTGATGGATTTAAATAGATTTGGATTTTTATTGGTTTTTATGCTTGTTTGATTCAATTAATATACTAGGTTGTTTAACTACATGTGTTATATTTCATGATCAATGTATCAAAAAGTGGCTTTGGAATCAAAAGAGGAGCCTTGTCAACCAAAAATGATGCGAGGAACTCTCTATTTTTGAATTCAACAATTAATATGAATAAGAAATGCAATTCAAAATCAACGACTCCATTGTTTGTTAAATTGAATGAATGCATGTAATTGATGGTCGACCTGCATATTTTTCATAATGAATATAGTTATTAAGAAAGAAACAAAAGTTAATTTCAAGGTTATTGCACGAAAAATTGTCCTGCTAACAACAAGAGCAGCCTAATTAACACGAGGTGATTAGGAATTCTCATTATTTAGGAATTAAACCAGTTAACAGTTGTCGTGATGAATGGCACCTTTGGCTGATGGATTTAAATAGATTTGGATTTTTGTTGGTGTTTATACTTGTTTGATTCAACTAATATAATAGGTTATTTAATCACATGTGTTATATTTCAATATCAATGTATCAAAAAGTGGCTTTCGAATCAAAAAAGGAGCCTTGTTAACCACAAATGATGCGAGCCCCCCCCCCCCCCCCCCCCCCCCCCCCCCCCCCCCCCCCCCCCCCCCCCCCCCCCCCCCCCCCCCCCCCCCCCCCCCCCCGAACTCTCTATTTTTGAATTCAACAACTAATATCAATAACAAATGCAATTCAAAATCAACGACTCCATTTTTTGTTAAATTGAATGAATTCATGTGATTGATGGTTCACGTGCATATTTTTCATAATGAATATAGTTATTAAGAAAGAAAAAAAAGTTAATTTCAAGGTTATTGCATGAAAAATAGTCCTGGTAACAACAAGAGGAGCCTAATTAACACGAGGTGATTAGGAATTCTCATTATTTAGGAATTAAACCAGTTAACATTTGTGCGAAATGCAAACCGTGATGAATGGCACATTTGGCTGATGCATTTAAATAGATTTGGATTTTTATTGGTGTTTATGCTTGTTTGATTCAATTAATATACTAGGTTGTTTAACCACATGTGTTATATTTCATGATCAATGTATCAAAAAGTGGCTTTGGAATAAAAAGAGGAGCCTTGTTAACCAAAAATGATGCCTGGAATTCTCAATTATTGAATTCAACAATTAATATCTATAAGAAATGCAATTCAAAATCAAGGACTCCATTGTTTGTTAAATTGAATGAATTCATGTAATTGATGGTCTATGAGCATTTTTTTCATAGTGAATATAGTTATTAAGAAAGAATCAAAAGTTAATTTCAAGGTTATTGCATGAAAAATAGTCTTGATAACAACAAGAGGAGACTAATTAACACGAGGTGATTAGAAATTCTCATTATTTAGTAATGAAACCAGTTAACATTTGTGCGAAATGCAAACCGTGATGAATGGCACCTTTGGCTGATGGATTTAAATAGATTTTGATTTTTATTGGTGTTTATGCTTGTTTGATTCAATTACTATAATAGGTTGTTTAATCACATGTGTTATATTTCATGATCAATGTATCAAAAAGTGGCTTTGGAATCAAAAGAGGAGCCTTGTTAACCAAAAATGACGCGAGGAACTCTCTATTTTTGAATTCAACAATTAATATCAATAAGAAATGCAATTCAAAATCAACGACTCCATTGTCTGTTAAATTGAATGAATTCATGTGATTGATGGTCCACGTGCATATTTTTCATAATGAATATAGTTATTAAGAAAGAAACAAAAGTTAATTTCAAGGTTATTTCATGAAAAATAGTCCTGGTAACGACAAGAGGAGCCTATTTAACACGAGGTGATTAGAAATTCTCATTATCTAGGAATGAAACCAGTTAACATTTGTAGGAAATGCAAACCGTGAAGAATGGCACCTTTAGATGATGGATTGAAATGGATTTGGAGTTTTATTGATCTTTATACATGTTTGATTCAATTAATGTACTATGTTGTTTAGCCACATGTGTTATATTTCAAGCACAATGTATCAAAAAGTGAGTTTGGAATCAAAAGAGGAGACTTGTTAACCAAAAATGATGCGAGGAATTCTCTATTTTTGAATTCAACAATTAATATCTATAAGAAATGCAATTCAAAATCAAGGACTCCATTGTTTGTTAAATTGAATGAATGCATGTAATTGATGGTCGACGTGCATATTTTTCATAATGAATATAGTTATTAAGAAAGAAACAAAAGTTAATTTCAAGGTTATTGCATGAAAAATTGTCCTGGTAACAACAAGAGGAGCCTAATTAACACGAGGTGATTAGGAATTCTCATTATTTAGGAATTAAACCAGTTAACAGTTGTCGTGATGAATGGCACCTTTAGCTGATGGATTTAAATAGATTTGGATTTTTGTTGGTGTTTATACTTGTTTGATTCAACTAATATAATAGGTTATTTAATCACATGTGTTATATTTCAATATCAATGTATCAAAAAGTGGCTTTGGAATCAAAAAAGGAGCCTTGTTAACCACAAATGACGCGAGGAACTCTCTATTTTTGAATTCAACAACTAATATCAATAACAAATGCAATTCAAAATCAACGACTCCATTTTTTGTTAAATTGAATGAATTCATGTGATTGATGGTTCACGTGCATATTTTTCATAATGAATATAGTTATTAAGAAAGAAACAAAGTTAATTTCAAGGTTATTGCATGAAAAATAGTCTTGATAACAACAAGAGGAGCCTCATTAACACGAGGTGATTAGAAATTCTCATTATTTAGGAATGAAACCAGTTAACATTTGAGTCAAAATGCAAATCGTGATGAATGGCACCTTTGGCTGATGGATTTAATAGATTTGGATTTTTATTGGTGTTTATGCTTGTTTGATTCAATTACTACAATAGGTTGTTTAATCACATGAGTTATATTTCATGATCAATGTATCAAAAAGTGGCTTTGGAATCAAAAGAGGAGCCTTGTTAACCAAAAATGACGCTAGGAACTCTCTATTTTTGAATTCAACAATTAATATCAATAAGAAATGCAATTCAAAATCAACGACTCCATTGTCTGTTAAATTGAATGAATTCATGTGATTGATGGTCCACGTGAATATTTTTCATAATGAATATAGTTATTAAGAAAGAAACAAAAGTTAATTTCAAGGTTATTACATGATAAATAGTCCTGATAACAACAAGAGGAGTCTAATTAACACGAAGTGTTTAGAAATTCTCATTATTTAGGAATTAAACGAGTTAACATTTATGCGAAATGCAAACCGTGATGAATGGCACTTTTGGCTGATGCATTTAAATAGATTTGGATTTTTATTGGTGTTTATGCTTGTTTGATTCAATTAATATACTAGGTTGTCTAACCACATGTGATATATTTCATGATCAATGTATCAAAAAGTTGCTTCGGAATCAAAAGAGGTGCCTTGTCAACCAAAAAGGATGCGAGGAACTCTCTATTTTTGAATTCAACAATTAATGTCAATAAGAAATGCAAGTCAAAATCAACGACTCCATTGTTTGTTAAATTGAATGAATTCATGTAATTGATGGTCTATGGACATTTTTTTCATAGTGAATATAGTCATTAAGAAAGAATCAAAAGTTAATTTCAAGGTTATTGCATGAAAAATAGTCCTGATAACAACAAGAGGAGCTTAATTAACACGAGGTGATTAGAAATTCTCATTATTTAGTAATGAAACCAGTTAACATTTGTCGTGATGAATGGCACCTTTAGCTGATGGATTTAAATAGATTTGGATTTTTGTTGGTGTTTATACTTGTTTGATTCAACTAATATAATAGGTTATTTAATCACATGTGTTATATTTCAATATCAATGTATCAAAAAGTGGCTTTGGAATCAAAAAAGGAGCCTTGTTAACCACAAATGATGCGAGGAACTCTCTATTTTTGAATTCAACAACTAATATCAATAACAAATGCAATTCAAAATCAACGACTCCATTTTTTGTTAAATTGAATGAATTCATGTGATTGATGGTTCACGTGCATATTTTTCATAATGAATATAGTTATTAAGAAAGAAACAAAGTTAATTTCAAGGTTATTGCATGAAAAATAGTCTTGATAACAACAAGAGGAGCCTCATTAACACGAGGTGATTAGAAATTCTCATTATTTAGGAATGAAACCAGTTAACATTTGTGTCAAAATGCAAACCGTGATGAATGGCACCTTTGGCTGATGGATTTAAATAGATTTGGATTTTTATTGGTGTTTATGCTTGTTTGATTCAATTAATATAATAGGTTGTTTAATCACATGTGTTATATTTCATGATCAATGTATCAAAAAGTGGCTTTGGAATCAAAAGAGGAGCCTTGTTCACCAAAAATGACGCGAGGAACTCTATTTTTGAATTCAATAATTAATATCAATAAGAAATGCAATTCAAAATCAACGACTCTGTTGTTTGTTAAATTGAATGAATTCATGTAATTGATAGTACACGTGCATATTTTTCATAATGAATATAGTTATTAAGAAAGAAACAAAAGTTAATTTCAGCGTTATTGCTTGAAAAATAGTCCTGGTAACAATAAGAGCAGCCTAATTAACACGAGGTGATTAGAAATTCTCATTATTTAGGAATGAAACCAGTTAAAATTTGTACGACATGCAAACCATGAAGAATGGCAACTTTAGATGATGGATTTAAACGGATTTGGAGTTTTATTGATGTTTATACATGTTTGATTCAATTAATGTACTAGGTTGTTTAGCCACATGTGTTATATTTCAATCTCAATGTATCAAAAAGTGAGTTTGGAATCAAAAGAGGAGCCTTGTTAACCAAAACTGATGCGAGGAATTCTCTATTTTTTGAATTCAACAATTAATATCTATAAGAAATGCAATTCAAAATCAAGGACTCCATTGTTTGTTAAATTGAATGAATTCATGTAATTGATGGTCCACGTGCATATTTTTTCATAATGAATATAGTTATTGTGAAAGAAACAAAAAAAGTTAATTTCAATGTTATTGCATGAAAAATAGTCCTGTTAACAACAAGAGGAGCCTAATTAACACGAGGTGATTAGAAATTCTCATTATTTAGGAATTAAACCAGTTAACATTTGTGCGAAATGCAAACCGTGATGAATGGCACATTTGGCTGATGCATTTAAATAGATTTGGATTTTTATTGGTGTTTATGCTTGTTTGATTCAATTAATGTACTAGGTTGTTTAACCACATGTGTTATATTTCATGATCAATGTATCAAAAAGTGGCTTTGGAATCAAAAGAGGAGCCTTGTCAACCAAAAATGATGCGAGGAACTCTCTATTTTTGAATTCAACAATTAATATCCAAAAGAAATGCAATTCAAAATCAACGACTCCATTGTTTGTTAAATTGAATGAATTCATGTAATTGATGGTCCACGTGCATATTTTTCATAATCAATATAGTTATTAAGAAAGAAACAAAAGTTAATTTCAATGTTATTGCTTGAAAAATAGTCCTGGTAACAACAAAAGGAGCCTAATTAACACGAGGTGATTAGAAATTCTCATTATCTAGGAATGAAACCAGTTAACATTTGTAGGAAATGCAAACCGTGAAGAATGGCACCTTTAGATGATGGATTGAAATGGATTTGGAGTTTTATTGATCTTTATACATGTTTGATTCAATTAATGTACTATGTTGTTTAGCCACATGTGTTATATTTCAAGCACAATGTATCAAAAAGTGAGTTTGGAATCAAAAGAGGAGACTTGTTAACCAAAAATGATGCGAGGAATTCTCTATTTTTGAATTCAACAATTAATATCTATAAGAAATGCAATTCAAAATCAAGGACTCCATTGTTTGTTAAATTGAATGAATTCATGTAATCGATGGTCAATGCCCATTTTTTCAAAGTGAATATAGTTATTAAGAAAGAATCAAATGTTAATTTCAAGGTTATTGCATAAAAAATCGTCCTGATAACAACAAGAGGAGCCTAATTAACACGAGGTGATTAGAAATTCTCATTATTTAGTAACGCAACTAGTTAACATTTGTGCGAAATGCAAACCGTGATGAATGGCACCTTTGGCTGATGGATTTAAATAGATTTGGATTTTTATTGGTGTTTATGCTTGTTTGATTCAATTAATATAATAGGTTGTTTAATCACATGTGTTATATTTCATGATCAGTGTATCAAAAAGTGGCTTTGGAATCAAAAGAGGAGCTTTGTTCACCAAAAATGACGGGAGGAACTCTATTTTTGAATTCAACAATTAATATCAATAGGAAATGAAATTCAAAATCAACGACTCCGTTGTTTGTTAAATTGAATGAATTCATGTAATTGATAGTACACGTGCATATTTTTCATAATGAATATAGTTATTAACAAAGAAACAAAAGTTAATTTCAGCGTTATTGCTTGAAAAATAGTCCTAGTAACAATAAGAGCAGCCTAATTAACACGAGGTGATTAGAAATTCTCATTATTTAGGAATGAAACCAGTTAAAATTTGTACGACATGCAAACCATGAAGAATGACAACTTTAGATGATGGATTTAAATGGATTTGGAGTTTTATTGATGTTTATACATGTTTGATTCAATTAATGTACTAGGTTGTTTAGCCACATGTGTTATATTTCAATCTCAATGTATCAAAAAGTGAGTTTGGAATCAAAAGAGGAGCCTTGTTAACCAAAAATGATGCGAGGAATTCTCTATTTTTGAATTCAACAATTAATATCTATAAGAAATGCAATTCAAAATCAAGGACTCCATTGTTTGTTAAATTGAATGAATTCATGTAATTGATGGTCCACGTGCATATTTTTCATAATGAATATAGTTATTAAGAAAGAAACAAAAGTTAATTTCAAAGTTATTGCTTGAAAAATAGTCCTGATAACAACAAGAGGAGCCTAATTAACACGAGGTGATTAGAAATTCTCATTATTTAGGAATGAAACCAGTTAACATTTGTACGAAATGCAAACCGTGAAGAATGGCACCTTTAGATGATGGATTTAAATGGATTTGGAGTTTTATTGATGTTTATACATGTTTGATTCAATTAATGTACTATGTTGCTTAGCCACATGTGTTATATTTCAAGCTCAATGTATCAAAAACTGAGTTTGGAATCAAAAGAGGAGACTTGTTAACCAAAAATGATGTGAGGAATTCTCTATTTTTGAATTCAACAATTAATATCTATAAGAAATGCAATTCAAAATCAAGGACCCCATTGTTTGTTAAATTGAATGCATTCATGTGATTGATGGTCTACGTGCATATTTTTCATAATGAATATAGTTATTAAGAAAGAAACAAAAGTTAATTTCAAAGTTATTGCTTGAAAAATAGTCCTCGTAACAACAAAAGGATCCTAATTAACACGAGGTGATTAGAAATTCTCATTATTTAGGAATGAAACCAGTTAACATTTGTACGAAATGCAAACCATGAAGAATGGCACCTTTAGATGATGGGTTTAAATGGATTTGGAGTTTTATTTATGTTTATACATGTTTGATTCAATTAATGTACTAGGTTGTTTAGCCACATGTGTTATATTTCAAGCTCAATGTATCAAAAAGTGAGTTTGGAATCAAAAGAGGAGCCTTGTTAACCAAAAATGATGCGAGGAATTCTCTATTTTTGAATTCAACAATTAATATCTATAAGAAATGCAATTCAAAATCAAGGACTCCATTGTTTGTTAAATTGAATGAATTCATGTAATTGATGGTCCACGTGCATATTTTTCATAATGAATATAGTTATTGTGAAAGAAACAAAAGTTAATTTCAATGTTATTGCATGAAAAATAGTCCTGTTAACTACAAGAGGAGCCTAATTAACACGAGGTGATTAGAAATTCTCATTATTTAGGAATGAAACAAGTTAACATTTGTACGAAATGCAAACCGTGAAGAATGGCACCTTTAGATGATGGAGTTAAATGGATTTGGAGTTTTATTGATGTTTATACATGTTTGATTTACTAAATGTACTAGGTTGTTTAGCCACATGTGTTATATTTCAAGCTCAATGTATCAAAAAGTGAGTTTGGAATCAAAAGAGGAGCCTTGTTAACCAAAAATGATGCGAGGAATTCTCTATTTTTGAATTCAACAATTAATATCTATAAGAAATGCAATTCAAAATCAAGGACTCCATTGTTTGTTAAATTGAATGAATTCATGTAATTGATGGTCCACGTGCATATTTTTCATAATGAATATAGTTATTGTGAAAGAAACAAAAGTTAATTTCAATGTTATTGCATGAAAAATTGTCCTGTTAACTACAAGAGGAGCCTATATAACACGAGGTGATTAGAAATTCTCATTATTTAGGAATGAAACGAGTTAACATTTGTACGAAATGCAAACCGTGAAGAATGGCACCTTTAGATGATGGAGTTAAATGGATTTGGAGTTTTATTGATGTTTATACATGTTTGATTTACTAAATGTACTAGGTTGTTTAGCCACATGTGTTATATTTCAAGCTCAATGTATCAAAAAGTGAGTTTGGAATCAAAAGAGGAGCCTTGTTAACCAAAAATGATGCGAGGAATTCTCTATTTTTGAATTCAACAATTAATATCTATAAGAAATGCAATTCAAAATCAAGGACTCCATTGTTTGTTAAATTGAATGAATTCATGTAATTGATGGTCTATGGGCATTTTTTTCATAGTGAATATAGTTATTAAGAAAGAATCAAAAGTTAATTTCAAGGTTATTGCATGAAAAATAGTGCCGATAACAACAAGAAGAGCCTAATTAACACGAGGTGATTACAAATTCTCATTATTTAGTAATGAAACCAGCTAACATTTGTGCGAAATGCAAACTGTGATGAATGGCACCTTTGGCTGATGCATTTAAATAGATTTGGATTTTTATTGGTGTTTATGCTTGTTTGATTCAATTAATGTACTAGGTTGTTTAGCCACATGTATTATATTTCAAGCTCAATGTATCAAAACGTGAGTTTGGAATCAAAAGAGGAGCCTTGTTAACCAAAAATGATGCGAGGAATTCTCTATTTTTGAATTCAACAATTAATATCTATAAGAAATGCAATTCAAACTCAAGGACTCCATTGTTTGTTAAATTGAATGAATTCATGTAATTGATGGTCCACGTGCATATTTTTCATAATGAATATAGTTATTGTGAAAGAAACAAAAGTTAATTTCAATGTTATTGCATGAAAAATAGTCCTGGTAACAACAAGAGGAGCCTAATTAACACGAGGTGATTAGAAATTCTCATTATTTAGGAATGAAACCAGTTAACATTTGTACGAAATGCAAACCGTGATGAATGGCACCTTTTGGCTGATGCATTTAAATAGATTTGGATTTTTATTGGTGTTTATGCTTGTTTGATTCAATTAATGTACTAGGTTGTTTAACCACATGTGTTATATTTCATGATCAATGTGTCAAAAAGTGGCTTTGGAATCAAAAGAGGAGCCTTGTCAACCAAAAATTATGCAACGAACTCTCTATTTTTGAATTCAACAATTAATAACAATAAGAAATGCAATTCAAAATCAAGGACTCCATTGTTTGTTAAATTGAATGCATTCATGTGACTGATGGTCCACGTGCATATTTTTCATAATGAAATATAGTTATTAAGAAAGAAACAAAAGTTAATTTCAAGGTTATTGCATGAAAAATAGTCCTGGGTAACAACAAGAGGAGCCTAATTAACACGAGGTGATTAGAAATTCTCATTATTTAGGAATGAAACCAGTTAACATTTGTACGAAATGCAAACCGTGAAGAATGGCACCTTTAGATGATGGATTTAAATGGATTTGGAGTTTTATTGATGTTTATACATGTTTGATTCAATTAATGTACTATGTTGATTAGCCACATGTGTTATATTTCAAGCTCAATGTATCAAAAACTGAGTTTGGAATCAAAAGAGGAGACTTGTTAACCAAAAATGATGTGAGGAATTCTCTATTTTTGAATTCAACAATTAATATCTATAAGAAATGCAATTCAAAATCAAGGACCCCATTGTTTGTTAAATTGAATGCATTCATGTGATTGATGGTCTACGTGTATATTTTTCATAATGAATATAGTTATTAAGAAAGAAACAAAAGTTAATTTCAACGTTATTACTTGAAAAATAGTCATGGTCACAATAAGAGGAGCCTAATTAACATGAGGTGATTAGAAATTCTCATTATTTAGGAATGAAACGAGTTAACATTTGTACGAAATGCAAACCGTGAAGAATGGCACCTTTAGATGATGGATTTAAATGGATTTGGAGTTTTATTTATGTTTATACATGTTTGATTCAATTAATGTACTAGGTTGCTTAGCCACATGTGTTATATTTCAAGCTCAATGTATCAAAAAGTGAGTTTGGAATCAAAAGAGGAGCCTTGTTAACAAAAAATGATGCGAGGAATTCTCTATTTTTGAACTCAACAATTAATATCTATAAGAAATGCAATTCAAAATCAACGACTCCATTGTTTGTTAAATTGAATGAATTCATGTAATTGATGGTCCACGTGCATATTTTTCATAATGAATATAGTTATTGTGAAAGAAACAAAAGTTAATTTCAATGTTATTGCATGAAAAATAGTCCTGTTAACAACAAGAGGAGCCTAATTAACACGAGGTGATTAGAAATTCTCATTATTTAGGAATGAAACGAGTTAACATTTGTACGAAATGCAAACCGTGAAGAATGGCACCTTTAGATGATGGAGTTAAATGGATTTGGAGTTTTATTTATGTTTATAGATGTTTGATTCAATTAATGTACTAGGTTGTTTAGCCACATGTGTTATATTTCAAGCTCAATGTATCAAAAACTGAGTTTGGAATCAAAAGAAAAGACTTGTTAACCAAAAATGATGCGAGGAATTCTCTATTTTTGAATTCAACAATTAATATCTATAAGAAATTCAATTCAAAATCAAGGACTCCATTGTTTGTTAAATTGAATGAATTCATGTAATTGACGATCTATGGGCATTTTTTTTCATAGTGAATATAGTTATTAAGAAAGAATCAAAAGTTAATTTCAAGGTTATTGCATGAAAAATAGTCCCGATAACAACAAGAGGAGCCTAATTAACACGAGGTGATTAGAAATTCTCATTATTTAGTAATGAAACCAGCTAACATTTGTGCGAAATGCAAACCGTGATGAATGGCACCTTTGGCTGATGCATTTAAATAGATTTGGATTTTTATTGGTGTTTATGCTTGTTTGATTCAATTAATGTACTAGGTTGTTTAACCACATGTGTTATATTTCATGATCAATGTATCAAAAAGTGGCTTTGGAATCAAAAGAGGAGCCTTGTCAACCAAAAATTATGCGACGAACTCTCTATTTTTGAATTCAACAATTAATAACAATAAGAAATGCAATTCAAAATCAAGGACTCCATTGTTTGTTAAATTGAATGCATTCATGTGATTGATGGTCCACGTGCATATTTTTCATAATGAATATAGTTATTAAGAAAGAAACAAAAGTTAATTTCAAGGTTATTGCATGAAAAATAGTCCTGGTAACAACAAGAGGAGCCTAATTAACACGAGGTGATTAGAAATTCTCATTATTTAGGAATGAAACCAGTTAACATTTGTACGAAATGCAAACCGTGAAGAATGGCACCTTTAGATGATGGATTTAAATGGATTTGGAGTTTTATTGATGTTTATACATGTTTGATTCAATTAATGTACTATGTTGATTAGCCACATGTGTTATATTTCAAGCTCAATGTATCAAAAACTGAGTTTGGAATCAAAAGAGGAGACTTGTTAACCAAAAATGATGTGAGGAATTCTCTATTTTTGAATTCAACAATTAATATCTATAAGAAATGCAATTCAAAATCAAGGACCCCATTGTTTGTTAAATTGAATGCATTCATGTGATTGATGGTCTACGTGTATATTTTTTTCATAATGAATATAGTTATTAAGAAAGAAACAAAAGTTAATTTCAACGTTATTACTTGAAAAATAGTCATGGTCACAATAAGAGGAGCCTAATTAACATGAGGTGATTAGAAATTCTCATTATTTAGGAATGAAACGAGTTAACATTTGTACGAAATGCAAACCGTGAAGAATGGCACCTTTAGATGATGGATTTAAATGGATTTGGAGTTTTATTTATGTTTATACATGTTTGATTCAATTAATGTACTAGGTTGCTTAGCCACATGTGTTATATTTAAGCTCAATGTATCAAAAAGTGAGTTTGGAATCAAAAGAGGAGCCTTGTTAACAAAAAATGATGCGAGGAATTCTCTATTTTTGAACTCAACAATTAATATCTATAAGAAATGCAATTCAAAATCAACGACTGCATTGTTTGTTAAATTGAATGAATTCATGTAATTGATGGTCCACGTGCATATTTTTCATAATGAATATAGTTATTAAGAAAGAAACAAAAGTTAATTTCAACGTTATTACTTGAAAAATAGTCCTTGTAACAACCAAAGGAGCCTAATTAACACGAGGTGATTAGAAATTCTCATTATTTACGAATGAAACCAGTTAACATTTGTAAGAAATACAAACCATGAAGAATGGCACCTTTAGATGATGGATTTAAATGGATTTGGAGTTTTATTGATGTTTATACATGTTTGATTCAATTAATGTACTAGGTTGTTTAGCCACATGTGTTATAATTCAAGCTCAATGTATCAAAAAGTGAGTTTGGAATCAAAAGAGGAGCCTTGTCAACCAAAAATGATGCGAAGAATTCTCTATTTTTGAATTCAACAATTAATATCTATAAGAAATGCAATTCAAAATCAAGGACTCCATTGTTTGTTAAATTGAATGAATTCATGTAATTGATGGCCTATGGGCATTTGTTTCATAGTGAATATAGTTATTAAGAAAGAATCATAAGTTAATTTCAAGGTTATTGCTTGAAAAATTGTCCCGATAACAACAAGAGCAGCCTAATTAACACGAGGTGATTACAAATTCTCATTATTTAGTAATGAAACCAGCTAACATTTGTGCGAAATGCAAACCGTGACGAATGGCACCTTTGGCTAATGCATTTAAATAGATTTGGATTTTTATTGGTGTTTATGCTTGTTTGATTCAATTAATGTACTAGGTTGTTTAACCACATGTGTTATATTTCATGATCAATGTATCAAAAAGTGGCTTTGGAATCAAAAGAGGAGCCTTGTCAACCAAAAATTATGCGACGAACTCTCTATTTTTGAATTCAACAATTAATAACAATAAGAAATGCAATTCAAAATCAAGGACTCCATTGTTTGTTAAATTGAATGAATTCATGTAATTGATGGTCCACGTGCATATTTTTCATAATGAATATAGTTATTGTGAAAGAAACAAAAGTTAATTTCAACGTTATTGCTTGAAAAATAGTCCTGGTAACAACCAAAGGAGCCTAATTAATACGAGGTGATTAGAAATTCTCATTATTTAGGAATGAAACCAGTTAACATTTGTATGAAATGCAAACCATGAAGAATGGCACCTTTAGATGATGGATTTAAATGGATTTGGAGTTTTATTGATGTTTATACATGTTTGATTCAATTAATGTACTAGGTTGTTTAGCCACATGTGTTCTAATTCAAGCTCAATGTATCAAAAAGTGAGTTTGGAATCAAAAGAGGAGCCTTGTTAACCAAAAATGATGCGAGGAATTCTCTATTTTTGAATTCAACAATTAATATCTATAAGAAATGCAATTCAAAATTAAGGACTCCATTGTTTGTTAAATTGAATGAATTCATGTAATTGATGGTCTATGGGCATTTTTTTCATAGTGAATATAGTTATTAAGGAAGAATCAAAAGTTAATTTCAAAGTTATTGCATGAAAAATAGTGCCGATAACTACAAGAGGAGCCTAATTAACACGAGGTGATTAGAAATTCTCATTATTTAGTAATGAAACCAGCTAACATTTGTGCGAAATGAAAACCATGATGAATGGCACCTTTAGCTGATGCATTTAAATAGATTTGGATTTTTATTGGTGTTTATGCTTGTTTGATTTAATTAATATAATAGGTTGTTTAACCACATGTGTTATATTTCATGATCAATGTATCAAAAAGTGGCCTTGGAATTAGAAGAGGAGCCTTGTCAACCAAAAATGATGCGAGGAACTCTCTATTTTTGAATTCAACAATTAATATCCAAAAGAAATGCAATTCAAAATCAACGACTCCATTGTTTGTTAAATTGAATGAATTCATGTAATTGATGGTCCACGTGCATATTTTTCATAATGAATATAGTTATTAAGAAAGAAACAAAAGTTAATTTCAAAGTTATTGCTTGAAAAATAGTCCTGATAACAACAAGAGGAGCCTAATTAACACGAGGTGATTAGAAATTCTCATTATTTAGGAATGAAACCAGTTAACATTTGTACGAAATGCAAACCGTGAAGAATGGCACCTTTAGATGATGGATTTAAATGGATTTGGAGTTTTTATTGATGTTTATACATGTTTGATTCAATTAATGTGTACTATGTTGCTTAGCCACATGTGTTATATTTCAAGCTCAATGTATCAAAAACTGAGTTTGGAATCAAAAGAGGAGACTTGTTAACCAAAAATGATGTGAGGAATTCTCTATTTTTGAATTCAACAATTAATATCTATAAGAAATGCAATTCAAAATCAAGGACCCCATTGTTTGTTAAATTGAATGCATTCATGTGATTGATGGTCTACGTGCATATTTTTCATAATGAATATAGTTATTAAGAAAGAAACAAAAGTTAATTTCAAAGTTATTGCTTGAAAAATAGTCCTCGTAACAACAAAAGGATCCTAATTAACACGAGGTGATTAGAAATTCTCATTATTTAGGAATGAAACCAGTTAACATTTGTACGAAATGCAAACCATGAAGAATGGCACCTTTAGATGATGGGTTTAAATGGATTTGGAGTTTTATTTATGTTTATACATGTTTGATTCAATTAATGTACTAGGTTGTTTAGCCACATGTGTTATATTTCAAGCTCAATGTATCAAAAAGTGAGTTTGGAATCAAAAGAGGAGCCTTGTTAACCAAAAATGATGCGAGGAATTCTCTATTTTTGAATTCAACAATTAATATCTATAAGAAATGCAATTCAAAATCAAGGACTCCATTGTTTGTTAAATTGAATGAATTCATGTAATTGATGGTCCACGTGCATATTTTTCATAATGAATATAGTTATTGTGAAAGAAACAAAAGTTAATTTCAATGTTATTGCATGAAAAATAGTCCTGTTAACTACAAGAGGAGCCTAATTAACACGAGGTGATTAGAAATTCTCATTATTTAGGAATGAAACAAGTTAACATTTGTACGAAATGCAAACCGTGAAGAATGGCACCTTTAGATGATGGAGTTAAAATGATTTGGAGTTTTATTGATGTTTATACATGTTTGATTTACTAAATGTACTAGGTTGTTTAGCCACATGTGTTATATTTCAAGCTCAATGTATCAAAAAGTGAGTTTGGAATCAAAAGAGGAGCCTTGTTAACCAAAAATGATGCGAGGAATTCTCTATTTTTGAATTCAACAATTAATATCTATAAGAAATGCAATTCAAAATCAAGGACTCCATTGTTTGTTAAATTGAATGAATTCATGTAATTGATGGTCCACGTGCATATTTTTCATAATGAATATAGTTATTGTGAAAGAAACAAAAGTTAATTTCAATGTTATTGCATGAAAAATTGTCCTGTTAACTACAAGAGGAGCCTATATAACACGAGGTGATTAGAAATTCTCATTATTTAGGAATGAAACGAGTTAACATTTGTACGAAATGCAAACCGTGAAGAATGGCACCTTTAGATGATGGAGTTAAATGGATTTGGAGTTTTATTGATGTTTATACATGTTTGATTTACTAAATGTACTAGGTTGTTTAGCCACATGTGTTATATTTCAAGCTCAATGTATCAAAAAGTGAGTTTGGAATCAAAAGAGGAGCCTTGTTAACCAAAAATGATGCGAGGAATTCTCTATTTTTGAATTCAACAATTAATATCTATAAGAAATGCAATTCAAAATCAAGGACTCCATTGTTTGTTAAATTGAATGAATTCATGTAATTGATGGTCTATGGGCATTTTTTTTCATAGTGAATATAGTTATTAAGAAAGAATCAAAAGTTAATTTCAAGGTTATTGCATGAAAAATAGTGCCGATATAACAACAAGAAGAGCCTAATTAACACGAGGTGATTACAAATTCTCATTATTTAGTAATGAAACCAGCTAACATTTGTGCGAAATGCAAACTGTGATGAATGGCACCTTTGGCTGATGCATTTAAATAGATTTGGATTTTTATTGGTGTTTATGCTTGTTTGATTCAATTAATGTACTAGGTTGTTTAGCCACATGTATTATATTTCAAGCTCAATGTATCAAAACGTGAGTTTGGAATCAAAAGAGGAGCCTTGTTAACCAAAAATGATGCGAGGAATTCTCTATTTTTGAATTCAACAATTAATATCTATAAGAAATGCAATTCAAACTCAAGGACTCCATTGTTTGTTAAATTGAATGAATTCATGTAATTGATGGTCCACGTGCATATTTTTCATAATGAATATAGTTATTGTGAAAGAAACAAAAGTTAATTTCAATGTTATTGCATGAAAAATAGTCCTGGTAACAACAAGAGGAGCCTAATTAACACGAGGTGATTAGAAATTCTCATTATTTAGGAATGAAACCAGTTAACATTTGTACGAAATGCAAACCGTGATGAATGGCACCTTTGGCTGATGCATTTAAATAGATTTGGATTTTTATTGGTGTTTATGCTTGTTTGATTCAATTAATGTACTAGGTTGTTTAACCACATGTGTTATATTTCATGATCAATGTGTCAAAAAGTGGCTTTGGAATCAAAAGAGGAGCCTTGTCAACCAAAAATTATGCAACGAACTCTCTATTTTTGAATTCAACAATTAATAACAATAAGAAATGCAATTCAAAATCAAGGACTCCATTGTTTGTTAAATTGAATGCATTCATGTGACTGATGGTCCACGTGCATATTTTTCATAATGAATATAGTTATTAAGAAAGAAACAAAAGTTAATTTCAAGGTTATTGCATGAAAAATAGTCCTGGTAACAACAAGAGGAGCCTAATTAACACGAGGTGATTAGAAATTCTCATTATTTAGGAATGAAACCAGTTAACATTTGTACGAAATGCAAACCGTGATGAATGGCACCTTTGGCTGATGCATTTAAATAGATTTGGATTTTTATTGGTGTTTATGCTTGTTTGATTCAATTAATGTACTAGGTTGTTTAGCCACATGTGTTATATTTCAAGCTCAATGTATCAAAACGTGAGTTTGGAATCAAAAGAGGAGCCTTGTTAACCAAAAATGATGCGAGAAATTCTCTATTTTTGAATTCAACAATTAATATCTATAAGAAATGCAATTCAAACTCAAGGACTCCATTGTTTGTTAAATTGAATGAATTCATGTAATTGATGGTCCACGTGCATATTTTTCATAATGAATATAGTTATTGTGAAAGAAACAAAAGTTAATTTCAATGTTATTGCATGAAAAATAGTCCTGTTAACAACAAGAGGAGCCTAATTAACACGAGGTGATTAGAAATTCTCATTATTTAGGAATGAAACGAGTTAACATTTGTACGAAATGCAAACCGTGAAGAATGGCACCTTTAGATGATGGAGTTAAATGGATTTGGAGTTTTATTTATGTTTATAGATGTTTGATTCAATTAATGTACTAGGTTGTTTAGCCACATGTGTTATATTTCAAGCTCAATGTATCAAAAAAGTGAGTTTGGAATCAAAAGAGAAAAGACTTGTTAACCAAAAAATGATGCGAGGAATTCTCTATTTTTGAATTCAACAATTAATATCTATAAGAAATTCAATTCAAAATCAAGGACTCCATTGTTTGTTAAATTGAATGAATTCATGTAATTGACGATCTATGGGCATTTTTTTTCATAGTGAATATAGTTATTAAGAAAGAATCAAAAGTTAATTTCAAGGTTATTGCATGAAAAATAGTCCCGATAACAACAAGAGGAGCCTAATTAACACGAGGTGATTAGAAATTCTCATTATTTAGTAATGAAACCAGCTAACATTTGTGCGAAATGCAAACCGTGATGAATGGCACCTTTGGCTGATGCATTTAAATAGATTTGGATTTTTATTGGTGTTTATGCTTGTTTGATTCAATTAATGTACTAGGTTGTTTAACCACATGTGTTATATTTCATGATCAATGTATCAAAAAGTGGCTTTGGAATCAAAAGAGGAGCCTTGTCAACCAAAAATTATGCGACGAACTCTCTATTTTTGAATTCAACAATTAATAACAATAAGAAATGCAATTCAAAAATCAAGGACTCCATTGTTTGTTAAATTGAATGCATTCATGTAATTGATGGTCCACGTGCATATTTTTCATAATGAATATAGTTATTAAGAAAGAAACAAAAGTTAATTTCAAGGTTATTGCATGAAAAATAGTCCTGGTAACAACAAGAGGAGCCTAATTAACACGAGGTGATTAGAAATTCTCATTATTTAGGAATGAAACCAGTTAACATTTGTACGAAATGCAAACCGTGAAGAATGGCACCTTTAGATGATGGATTTAAATGGATTTGGAGTTTTATTGATGTTTTTATACATGTTTGATTCAATTAATGTACTATGTTGATTAGCCACATGTGTTATATTTCAAGCTCAATGTATCAAAAACTGAGTTTGGAATCAAAAGAGGAGACTTGTTAACCAAAAATGATGTGAGGAATTCTCTATTTTTGAATTCAACAATTAATATCTATAAGAAATGCAATTCAAAATCAAGGACCCCATTGTTTGTTAAATTGAATGCATTCATGTGATTGATGGTCTACGTGTATATTTTTCATAATGAATATAGTTATTAAGAAAGAAACAAAAGTTAATTTCAACGTTATTACTTGAAAAATAGTCATGGTCACAATAAGAGGAGAGCCCTAATTAACATGAGGTGATTAGAAATTCTCATTATTTAGGAATGAAACGAGGTTAACATTTGTACGAAATGCAAACCGTGAAGAATGGCACCTTTAGATGATGGATTTAAATGGATTTGGAGTTTTATTTATGTTTATACATGTTTGATTCAATTAATGTACTAGGTTGCTTAGCCACATGTGTTATATTTCAAGCTCAATGTATCAAAAAGTGAGTTTGGAATCAAAAGAGGAGCCTTGTTAACAAAAAATGATGCGAGGAATTCTCTATTTTTGAACTCAACAATTAATATCTATAAGAAATGCAATTCAAAATCAACGACTCCATTGTTTGTTAAATTGAATGAATTCATGTAATTGATGGTCCACGTGCATATTTTTCATAATGAATATAGTTATTAAGAAAGAAACAAAAGTTAATTTCAACGTTATTACTTGAAAAATAGTCCTTGTAACAACCAAAGGAGCCTAATTAACACGAGGTGATTAGAAATTCTCATTATTTACGAATGAAACCAGTTAACATTTGTAAGAAATACAAACCATGAAGAATGGCACCTTTAGATGATGGATTTAAATGGATTTGGAGTTTTATTGATGTTTATACATGTTTGATTCAATTAATGTACTAGGTTGTTTAGCCACATGTGTTATAATTCAAGCTCAATGTATCAAAAAGTGAGTTTGGAATCAAAAGAGGAGCCTTGTCAACCAAAAATGATGCGAAGAATTCTCTATTTTTGAATTCAACAATTAATATCTATAAGAAATGCAATTCAAAATCAAGGACTCCATTGTTTGTTAAATTGAATGAATTCATGTAATTGATGGCCTATGGGCATTTTTTTCATAGTGAATATAGTTATTAAGAAAGAATCATAAGTTAATTTCAAGGTTATTGCTTGAAAAATTTGTCCCGATAACAACAAGAGCAGCCTAATTAACACGAGGTGATTACAAATTCTCATTATTTAGTAATGAAACCAGCTAACATTTGTGCGAAATGCAAACCGTGACGAATGGCACCTTTGGCTAATGCATTTAAATAGATTTGGATTTTTATTGGTGTTTATGCTTGTTTGATTCAATTAATGTACTAGGTTGTTTAACCACATGTGTTATATTTCATGATCAATGTATCAAAAAGTGGCTTTGGAATCAAAAGAGAGCCTTGTCAACCAAAAATTATGCGACGAACTCTCTATTTTTTTGAATTCAACAATTAATAACAATAAGAAATGCAATTCAAAATCAAGGACTCCATTGTTTGTTAAATTGAATGAATTCATGTAATTGATGGTCCACGTGCATATTTTTTCATAATGAATATAGTTATTGTGAAAGAAACAAAAAGTTAATTTCAACGTTATTGCTTGAAAAATAGTCCTGGTAACAACCAAAGGAGCCTAATTAATACGAGGTGATTAGAAATTCTCATTATTTAGGAATGAAACCAGTTAACATTTGTATGAAATGCAAACCATGAAGAATGGCACCTTTAGATGATGGATTTAAATGGATTTGGAGTTTTATTGATGTTTATACATGTTTGATTCAATTAATGTACTAGGTTGTTTAGCCACATGTGTTCTAATTCAAAGCTCAATGTATCAAAAAGTGAGTTTGGAATCAAAAGAGGAGCCTTGTTAACCAAAAATGATGCGAGGAATTCTCTATTTTTGAATTCAACAATTAATATCTATAAGAAATGCAATTCAAAATTAAAGGACTCCATTGTTTGTTAAATTGAATGAATTCATGTAATTGATGGTCTATGGGCATTTTTTTCATAGTGAATATAGTTATTAAGGAAGAATCAAAAGTTAATTTCAAAGTTTATTGCATGAAAAATAGTGCCGATAACTACAAGAGGAGCCTAATTAACACGAGGTGATTAGAAATTCTCATTATTTAGTAATGAAACCAGCTAACATTTGTGCGAAATGAAAACCATGATGAATGGCACCTTTAGCTGATGCATTTAAATAGATTTGGATTTTTATTGGTGTTTATGCTTGTTTGATTCAATTAATATAATAGGTTGTTTAACCACATGTGTTATATTTCATGATCAATGTATCAAAAAGTGGCCTTGGAATTAGAAGAGGAGCCTTGTCAACCAAAAATGATGCGAGGAACTCTCTATTTTTGAATTCAACAATTAATATCCAAAAGAAATGCAATTCAAAATCAACGACTCCATTGTTTGTTAAATTGAATGAATTCATGTAATTGATGGTCCACGTGCATATTTTTCATAATGAATATAGTTATTAAGAAAGAAACAAAAGTTAATTTCAACGTTATTGCTTGAAAAATAGTCCTGGTAACAACAAAAGGAGCCTAATTTACACAAGGTGTTTAGAAATTCTCATTATTTAGGAATGAAACCAGTTAACATTTGCACGAAATGCAAACCATGAAGAATGACACCTTTAGATGATGGATTTAAATGGATTTGGAGTTTTATTGATGTTTATACATGTTTGATTCAATTAATGTACTAGGTTGTTTAACCACATGTGTTATATTTCAAGCTCAATGTATCAAAAAGTGAGTTTGGAATCAAAAGAGGAGCCTTGTTAACCAAAAATGATGCGAGGAACTCTCTATTTTTGAATTCAACAATTAATATCCAAAAGAAATGCAATTCAAAATCAACGACTCCATTGTTTGTTAAATTGAATGAATTCATGTAATTGATGGTCCACGTGCATATTTTTCATAATGAATATAGTTATTAAGAAAGAAACAAAAGTTAATTTCAGCGTTATTAATTGAAAAATAGTCATGGTCACAATAAGAGGAGCCTAATTAACATGAGGTGATTAGAAATTCTCATTATTTAGGAATGAAACCAGTTAACATTTGTACGAAATGCAAACCATGAAGAATGGCAACTTTAGATGATGGATTTAAATGGATTTGGAGTTTTATTGATGTTTATACATGATTGATTCAATTAATGTACTAGGTTGTTTAGCCACATGTGTTATACTTCAAGCTCAATGTATCAAAAAGTGAGTTTGGAATCAAAAGAGGAGCCTTGTTAACCAAAAATGATGCGAGGAATTCTCTATTTTTGAATTCAACAATTAATATCTATAAGAAATGCAATTCAAAATCAAGGACTCCATTGTTTGTTAAATTGAATGAATTCATGTAATTGATGGTCCACGTGCATATTTTTCATAATGAATATAGTTATTAAGAAAGAAACAAAAGTTAATTTCAACGTTATTGCTTGAAAAATAGTCCTGGTAACAACCAAAGGAGCCTAATTAACACGAGGTGATTAGAAATTCTCATTATTTAGGAATGAAACCAGTTAACATTTGCACGAAATGCAAACCATGAAGAATGACACCTTTAGATGATGGATTTAAATGGATTTGGAGTTTTATTGATGTTTATACATGTTTGATTCAATTAATGTACTAGGTTGTTTAACCACATGTGTTATATTTCAAGCTCAATGTATCAAAAAGTGAGTTTGGAATCAAAAGAGGAGCCTTGTTAACCAAAAAATGATGCGAGGAATTCTCTATTTTTGAATTCAACAATTAATATCTATAAGAAATGCAATTCAAAATTAAGGACTCCATTGTTTGTTAAATTGAATGAATTCATGTAATTGATGGTCTATGGGCATTTTATTCATAGTGAATATAGTTATTAAGAAAGAATCAAAAGTTAATTTCAAGGTTATTGCATGAAAAAATAGTCCCGATAACAACAAGAGGAGCCTAATTAACACGAGGTGATTAGAAATTCTCATTATTTAGTAATGAAACCAGCTAACATTTGTGCGAAATGCAAACCGTGATGAATGGCACCTTTGGCTGATGCATTTAAATAGATTTGGATTTTTATTGGTATTTATGCTTGTTTGATTCAATTAATGTACTAGGTTGTTTAACCACATGTGTTATATTTCATGATCAATGTATCAAAAAGTGGCTTTGGAATCAAAAGAGGAGCCTTGTCAACCAAAAATTATGCTACGAACTCTCTATTTTTGAATTCAACAATTAATAACAATAAGAAATTCAATTCAAAATCAACGACTCCATTGTTTGTTAAATTGAATGAATTCATGTGATTGATGGTCCACGTGCATATTTTTCATAATGAATATAGTTATTAAGAAAGAAACAAAAGTTAATTTCAAGGTTATTGCATGAAAAAATAGTCCTGGTAACAACAAGAGGAGCCTAATTAACATGAGGTGATTAGAAATTCTCATTATTTAGGAAAACCAACCAGTTAACATTTGTACGAAATGCAAACCGTGAAGAATGGCACCTTTAGATGATGGATTTCAATGGATTTGGAGTTTTATTGATGTTTATACATGTTTGATTCAATTAATATACTAGGTTGTTTAGCCACATGTGTTATATTTCATGCTCAATGTATCAAAAAAGTGTGTTTGGAATCAAAAGAGGAAAACTTGCTAAGCAAAAATGATGATGCGAGGAACTCTCTATTTTTGAATTCAACAATTAATATCTATAAGAAATGCAATTCAAAATCAAGGACTCCATTGTTTGTTAAATTGAATGAATTCATGTAATTGATGGTTCACGTGCATATTTTTTTTCATAATGAATATAGTTATTAAGAAAGAAACAAAAAAAGTTAATTTCAACGTTATTGCTTGAAAAATAGTCCTGGTAACAACCAAAGGAGCCTAATTAACACGAGGTGATTAGAAATTCTCATTATTTAGGAATGAAACCAGTTAACATTTGCACGAAATGCAAACCATGAAGAATGACACCTTTAGATGATGGATTTAAATGGATTTGGAGTTTTATTGATGTTTATACATGTTTGATTCAATTAATGTACTAGGTTGTTTAACCACATGTGTTATATTTCAAGCTCAATGTATCAAAAAGTGAGTTTGGAATCAAAAGAGGAGCCTTGTTAACCAAAAATGATGCGAGGAATTCTCTATTTTTGAATTCAACAATTAATATCTATAAGAAATGCAATTCAAAATTAAGGACTCCATTGTTTGTTAAATTGAATGAATTCATGTAATTGATGGTCTATGGGCATTTTTTTCATAGTGAATATAGTTATTAAGGAAGAATCAAAAGTTAATTTCAAAGTTATTGCATGAAAAATAGTGCCGATAACTACAAGAGGAGCCTAATTAACACGAGGTGATTAGAAATTCTCATTATTTAGTAATGAAACCAGCTAACATTTGTGCGAAATGAAAACCATGATGAATGGCACCTTTAGCTGATGCATTTAAATAGATTTGGATTTTTATTGGTGTTTATGCTTGTTTCATTCAATTAATATAATAGGTTGTTTAACCACATGTGTTATATTTCATGGTCAATGTATCAAAAAGTGGCCTTGGAATTAGAAGAGCAGCCTTGTCAACCAAAAATGATGCGAGGAACTCTCTATTTTTGAATTCAACAATTAATATCCAAAAGAAATGCAATTCAAAATCAACGACTCCATTGTTTGTTAAATTGAATGAATTCATGTAATTGATGGTCCACGTGCATATTTTTCATAATGAATATAGTTATTAAGAAAGAAACAAAAGTTAATTTCAAGGTTATTGCATGAAAAATAGTCCTGGTAACAACAAGAGGAGCCTAATTAACACGAGGTGATTAGAAATTCTCATTATTTAGGAAAGAAACCAGTTAACATTTGTACGAAATGCAAACCGTGAAGAATGGCACCTTTAGATGATGGATTTAAATGGATTTGGAGTTTTATTTATGTTTATACATGTTTGATTCAATTAATGTACTAGGTTGCTTAGCCACATGTGTTATATTTCAAGCTCAATGTATCAAAAAGTGAGTTTGGAATCAAAAGAGGAGCCTTGTTAACCAAAAATGATGCGAGGAATTCTCTATTTTTGAACTCAACAATTAATATCTATAAGAAATGCAATTCAAAATCAACGACTCCATTGTTTGTTAAATTGAATGAATTCATGTAATTGATGGTCCACGTGCATATTTTTCATAATGAATATAGTTATTAAGAAAGAAACAAAAGTTAATTTCAACGTTATTACTTGAAAAATAGTCCTTGTAACAACCAAAGGAGCCTAATTAACACGAGGTGATTAGAAATTCTCATTATTTACGAATGAAACCAGTTAACATTTGTAAGAAATACAAACCATGAAGAATGGCACCTTTAGATGATGGATTTAAATGGATTTGGAGTTTTATTGATGTTTATACATGTTTTGATTCAATTAATGTACTAGGTTGTTTAGCCACATGTGTTATAATTCAAGCTCAATGTATCAAAAAGTGAGTTTGGAATCAAAAGAGGAGCCTTGTCAACCAAAAATGATGCGAAGAATTCTCTATTTTTGAATTCAACAATTAATATCTATAAGAAATGCAATTCAAAATCAAGGACTCCATTGTTTGTTAAATTGAATGAATTCATGTAATTGATGGCCTATGGGCATTTTTTTCATAGTGAATATAGTTATTAAGAAAGAATCATAAGTTAATTTCAAGGTTATTGCTTGAAAAATTGTCCCGATAACAACAAGAGCAGCCTAATTAACACGAGGTGATTACAAATTCTCATTATTTAGTAATGAAACCAGCTAACATTTGTGCGAAATGCAAACCGTGACGAATGGCACCTTTGGCTAATGCATTTAAATAGATTTGGATTTTTATTGGTGTTTATGCTTGTTTGATTCAATTAATGTACTAGGTTGTTTAACCACATGTGTTATATTTCATGATCAATGTATCAAAAAGTGGCTTTGGAATCAAAAGAGGAGCCTTGTCAACCAAAAATTATGCGACGAACTCTCTATTTTTGAATTCAACAATTAATAACAATAAGAAATGCAATTCAAAATCAAGGACTCCATTGTTTGTTAAATTGAATGAATTCATGTAATTGATGGTCCACGTGCATATTTTTCATAATGAATATAGTTATTGTGAAAGAAACAAAAGTTAATTTCAACGTTATTGCTTGAAAAATAGTCCTGGTAACAACCAAAGGAGCCTAATTAATACGAGGTGATTAGAAATTCTCATTATTTAGGAATGAAACCAGTTAACATTTGTATGAAATGCAAACCATGAAGAATGGCACCTTTAGATGATGGATTTAAATGGATTTGGAGTTTTATTGATGTTTATACATGTTTGATTCAATTAATGTACTAGGTTGTTTAGCCACATGTGTTCTAATTCAAGCTCAATGTATCAAAAAGTGAGTTTGGAATCAAAAGAGGAGCCTTGTTAACCAAAAATGATGCGAGGAATTCTCTATTTTTGAATTCAACAATTAATATCTATAAGAAATGCAATTCAAAATTAAAAACTCCATTGTTTGTTAAATTGAATGAATTCATGTAATTGATGGTCTATGCGCATTTTTTTCATAGTGAATATAGTTATTAAGGAAGAATCAAAAGTTAATTTCAAAGTTATTGCATGAAAAATAGTGCCGATAACTACAAGAGGAGCCTAATTAACACGAGGTGATTAGAAATTCTCATTATTTAGTAATGAAACCAGCTAACATTTGTGCGAAATGAAAACCATGATGAATGGCACCTTTAGCTGATGCATTTAAATAGATTTGGATTTTTATTGGTGTTTATGCTTGTTTGATTCAATTAATATAATAGGTTGTTTAACCACATGTGTTATATTTCATGATCAATGTATCAAAAAGTGGCCTTGGAATTAGAAGAGGAGCCTTGTCAACCAAAAATGATGCGAGGAACTCTCTATTTTTGAATTCAACAATTAATATCCAAAAGAAATGCAATTCAAGATCAACGACTCCATTGTTTGTTAAATTGAATGAATTCATGTAATTGATGGTCCACGTGCATATTTTTCATAATGAATATAGTTATTAAGAAAGAAACAAAAGTTAATTTCAACGTTATTGCTTGAAAAATAGTCCTGGTAACAACAAAAGGAGCCTAATTTACACAAGGTGTTTAGAAATTCTCATTATTTAGGAATGAAACCAGTTAACATTTGCACGAAATGCAAACCATGAAGAATGACACCTTTAGATGATGGATTTAAATGGATTTGGAGTTTTATTGATGTTTATACATGTTTGATTCAATTAATGTACTAGGTTGTTTAACCACATGTGTTATATTTCAAGCTCAATGTATCAAAAAGTGAGTTTGGAATCAAAAGAGGAGCCTTGTTAACCAAAAATGATGCGAGGAACTCTCTATTTTTGAATTCAACAATTAATATCCAAAAGAAATGCAATTCAAAATCAACGACTCCATTGTTTGTTAAATTGAATGAATTCATGTAATTGATGGTCCACGTGCATATTTTTCATAATGAGTATAGTTATTAAGAAAGAAACAAAAGTTAATTTCAGCGTTATTAATTGAAAAATAGTCATGGTCACAATAAGAGGAGCCTAATTAACATGAGGTGATTAGAAATTCTCATTATTTAGGAATGAAACCAGTTAACATTTGTACGAAATGCAAACCATGAAGAATGGCAACTTTAGATGATGGATTTAAATGGATTTGGAGTTTTATTGATGTTTATACATGATTGATTCAATTAATGTACTAGGTTGTTTAGCCACATGTGTTATACTTCAAGCTCAATGTATCAAAAAGTGAGTTTGGAATCAAAAGAGGAGCCTTGTTAACCAAAAATGATGCGAGGAATTCTCTATTTTTGAATTCAACAATTAATATCTATAAGAAATGCAATTCAAAATCAAGGACTCCATTGTTTGTTAAATTGAATGAATTCATGTAATTGATGGTCCACGTGCATATTTTTCATAATGAATATAGTTATTAAGAAAGAAACAAAAGTTAATTTCAACGTTATTGCTTGAAAAATAGTCCTGGTAACAACCAAAGGAGCCTAATTAACACGAGGTGATTAGAAATTCTCATTATTTAGGAATGAAACTAGTTAACATTTGCACGAAATGCAAACCATGAAGAATGACACCTTTAGATGATGGATTTAAATGGATTTGGAGTTTTATTGATGTTTATACATGTTTGATTCAATTAATGTACTAGGTTGTTTAACCACATGTGTTATATTTCAAGCTCAATGTATCAAAAAGTGAGTTTGGAATCAAAAGAGGAGCCTTGTTAACCAAAAATGATGCGAGGAATTCTCTATTTTTGAATTCAACAATTAATATCTATAAGAAATGCAATTCACAATTAAGGACTCCATTGTTTGTTAAATTGAATGAATTCATGTAATTGATGGTCTATGGGCATTTTATTCATAGTGAATATAGTTATTAAGAAAGAATCAAAAGTTAATTTCAAGGTTATTGCATGAAAAATAGTCCCGATAACAACAAGAGGAGCCTAATTAACACGAGGTGATTAGAAATTCTCATTATTTAGTAATGAAACCAGCTAACATTTGTGCGAAATGCAAACCGTGATGAATGGCACCTTTGGCTGATGCATTTAAATAGATTTGGATTTTTATTGGTATTTATGCTTGTTTGATTCAGTTAATGTACTAGGTTGTTTAACCACATGTGTTATATTTCATGATCAATGTATCAAAAAGTGGCTTTGGAATCAAAAGAGGAGCCTTGTCAACCAAAAATTATGCTACGAACTCTCTATTTTTGAATTCAACAATTAATAACAATAAGAAATGCAATTCAAAATCAACGACTCCATTGTTTGTTAAATTGAATGAATTCATGTGATTGATGGTCCACGTGCATATTTTTCATAATGAATATAGTTATTAAGAAAGAAACAAAAGTTAATTTCAAGGTTATTGCATGAAAAATAGTCCTGGTAACAACAAGAGGAGCCTAATTAACACGAGGTGATTAGAAATTCTCATTATTTAGGAATGAAACCAGTTAACATTTGTACGAAATGCAAACCGTGAAGAATGGCACCTTTAGATGATGGATTTAAATGGATTTGGAGTTTTATTGATGTTTATACATGTTTGATTCAATTAATATACTAGGTTGCTTTAGCCACATGTGTTATATTTCATGCTCAATGTATCAAAAAGTGTGTTTGGAATCAAAAGAGGAAACTTGCTAAGCAAAAATGATGCGAGGAACTCTCTATTTTTGAATTCAACAATTAATATCTATAAGAAATGCAATTCAAAATCAAGGACTCCATTGTTTGTTAAATTGAATGAATTCATGTAATTGATGGTTCACGTGCATATTTTTCATAATGAATATAGTTATTAAGAAAGAAACAAAAGTTAATTTCAACGTTATTGCTTGAAAAATAGTCCTGGTAAACAACCAAAGGAGCCTAATTAACACGAGGTGATTAGAAATTCTCATTATTTAGGAATGAAACCAGTTAACATTTGCACGAAATGCAAACCATGAAGAATGACACCTTTTAGATGATGGATTTAAAATGGATTTGGAGTTTTATTGATGTTTATACATGTTTGATTCAATTAATGTACTAGGTTGTTTAACCACATGTGTTATATTTCAAGCTCAATGTATCAAAAAGTGAGTTTGGAATCAAAGAGGAGCCTTGTTAACCAAAAAATGATGCGAGGAATTCTCTATTTTTGAATTCAAATTAATTAATATCTATAAGAAATGCAATTCAAAATTAAGGACTCCATTGTTTGTTAAATTGAATGAATTCATGTAATTGATGGTCTATGGGCATTTTTTTCATAGTGAATATAGTTATTAAGGAAGAATCAAAAGTTAATTTCAAAGTTATTGCATGAAAAATAGTGCCGATAACTACAAGAGGAGCCTAATTAACACGAGGTGATTAGAAATTCTCATTATTTAGTAATGAAACCAGCTAACATTTGTGCGAAATGAAAACCATGATGAATGGCACCTTTAGCTGATGCATTTAAATAGATTTGGATTTTTATTGGTGTTTATGCTTGTTTCATTCAATTAATATAATAGGTTGTTTAACCACATGTGTTATATTTCATGGTCAATGTATCAAAAAGTGGCCTTGGAATTAGAAGAGCAGCCTTGTCAACCAAAAATGATGCGAGGAACTCTCTATTTTTGAATTCAACAATTAATATCCAAAAGAAATGCAATTCAAAATCAACGACTCCATTGTTTGTTAAATTGAATGAATTCATGTAATTGATGGTCCACGTGCATATTTTTCATAATGAATATAGTTATTAAGAAAGAAACAAAAGTTAATTTCAAGGTTATTGCATGAAAAATAGTCCTGGTAACAACAAAAGGAGCCTAATTTACACACGAGGTGATTAGAAATTCTCATTATTTAGGAATGAAACCAGTTAACATTTGTACGAAATGCAAACCATGAAGAATGGCACCTTTAGATGATGGATTTAAATGGATTTGGAGTTTTATTGATGTTTATACATGTTTGATTCAATTAATGTACTAGGTTGTTTAACCACATGTGTTATATTTCAAGCTCAATGTATCAAAAAGTGAGTTTGGAATCAAAAGAGGAGCCTTGTTAACCAAAAATGATGCGAGGAACTCTCTATTTTTGAATTCAACAATTAATATCCAAAAGAAATGCAATTCAAAATCAACGACTCCATTGTTTGTTAAATTGAATGAATTCATGTAATTGATGGTCCACGTGCATATTTTTCATAATGAGTATAGTTATTAAGAAAGAAACAAAAGTTAATTTCAACGTTATTAATTGAAAAATAGTCCTGGTAACAACAAGAGGAGCCTAATTAACACGAGGTGATTAGAAATTCTCATTATTTAGGAATGAAACCAGTTAACATTTGTACGAAATGCAAACCATGAAGAATGGCACCTTTAGATGATGGATTTAAAAATGGATTTGGAGTTTTATTGATGTTTATACATGTTTGATTTAATTAATGTACTAGGTTGTTTAGCCACATGTGTTATATTTCAAGCTCAATGTATCAAAAAGTGAGTTTGGAATCAAAAGAGGAGCCTTGTTAACCAAAAATGATGCGAAGAAATTCTCTATTTTTGAATTCAACAATTAATATCTATAAGAAATGCAATTCAAAATCAAGGACTCCATTGTTTGTGTTAAATTGAATGAATTCATGTAATTGATGGTCTATGGGCATTTTTTTCATAGTGAATATAGTTATTAAGAAAGAATCAAAAGTTAATTTCAAGGTTATTGCATGAAAAAATAGTGCCGATAACAACAACAAAGAGAGCCTAATTAACACGAGGTGATTACAAATTCTCATTATTATTTAGTAATGAAACCAGCTAACATTTGTGCGAAATGCAAACCGTGATGAATGGCACCTTTGGCTGATGCATTTAAATAGATTTGGATTTTTATTGGTGTTTTATGCTTGTTTTGATTCAATTAATGTACTAGGTTGTTTTAACCACATGTGTTATATTTTCATGATCAATGTATCAAAAAGTGGCTTTGGAATCAAAAGAGGAGCCTTGTCAACCAAAAAATTATGCGACGAACTCTCTATTTTTGAATTCAACAATTAATAACAATAAGAAATGCAATTCAAAATCAAAGGACTCCATTGTTTGTTAAATTGAATGAATTCATGTGATTGATGGTCCACGTGCATATTTTTCATAATGAATATAGTTATTAAGAAAGAAACAAAAGTTAATTTCAAGGTTATTGCATGAAAAATAGTCCTGGTAACAACAAAGGAGCCTAATTAACACGAGGTGATTAGAAATTCTCATTATTTAGGAATGAAACCAGTTAACATTTGTACGAAATGCAAACCGTGAAGAATGGCACCTTTAGATGATGGATTTAAATGGATTTGGAGTTTTATTTATGTTTATACATGTTTGATTCAATTAATGTACTAGGTTGTTTTAGCCACATGTGTTATATTTCAAGCTCAATGTATCAAAAAGTGAGTTTGGAATCAAAAGAGGAGCCTTGTTAACCAAAAATGATGCGAGGAATTCTCTATTTTTGAATTCAACAATTAATATCTATAAGAAATGCAATTCAAAATCAACGACTCCATTGTTTGTTAAATTGAATGAATTCATGTAATTGATGGTCCACGTGCATATTTTTCATAATGAATATAGTTATTAAGAAAGAAACAAAAGTTAATTTCAACGTTATTGCTTGAAAAATAATCCTTGTAACAACTACAAGAGGAGCCTAATTAACACGAGGTGATTAGAAATTCTCATTATTTAGTAATGAAACCCAGTTAACATTTGTAAGAAATGCAAAAACCATGAAGAATGGCACCTTTAGATGATGGATTTAAATGGATTTGGAGTTTTATTGATGTTTATGCATTGTTTGATTCAATTAATGTAATAGGTTGTTTTTAGCCACATGTGTTATAATTCAAGCTCAATGTATCAAAAAGTGAGTTTGGAATCAAAAGAGGAGCCTTGTCAACCAAAAATGATGCGAGGAATTCTCTATTTTTGAATTCAAACAATTAATATCTATAAGAAATGCAATTCAAAATCAAGGACTCCCATTGTTTGTTAAATTGAATGAATTCATGTAATTGATGGTCCACGTGCATTTTTTTCATAATGAATATAGTTATTAAGAAAGAAAATCAAAAGTTAATTTCAAGGTTATTGCTTGAAAAAATAGTCCCGATAACAACAAGAGGAGCCTAATTAACACGAGGTTGATTAGAAATTCTCATTATTTAGTAATGAAACCAGTTAACATTTGTGCGAAATGCAAACCATGAAGAATGGCACCTTTAGATGATGGATTTAAATGGATTTGGAGTTTTTATTGGTGTTTATGCTTGTTTGATTCAATTAATGTACTAGGTTGTTTAAACCACATGTGTTATATATTTCATGATCAATGTATCAAAAAGTGAGTTTGGAATCAAAAGAGGAGCCTTGTTAACCAAAAATGATGCGAGGAACTCTCTATTTTTGAATTCAACAATTAATATCAATAAGAAATGCAATTCAAAATCAACGGACTCCATTGTTTGTTAAATTGAATGAATTCATGTAATTGATGGTCCACGTGCAT
Organism: Ceriops zippeliana; assembly: GCA_037897445.1. NCBI lineage: Eukaryota > Viridiplantae > Streptophyta > Magnoliopsida > Malpighiales > Rhizophoraceae > Ceriops > Ceriops zippeliana. The sequence continues at coordinate 20,049 of JBAPLH010001253.1, read as the reverse complement.
ATTTTTTCATAATGAATATATAGTTATTAAGAAAGAAACAAAAGTTAATTTCAAGGTTATTGCATGAAAAATAGTCCTGGTAACAACAAGAGGAGCCTAATTAACACGAGGTGATTAGAAATTCTCATTATTTAGGAATGAAACCAGTTAACATTTGTACGAAATGCAAACCGTGAAGAATGGCACCTTTAGATGATGGATTTAAATGGATTTGGAGTTTTATTGATGTTTATACATGTTTGATTCAATTAATGTACTAGGTTGTTTAGCCACATGTGTTATATTTCAAGCTCAATGTATCAAAAAGTGAGTTTGGAATCAAAAGAGGAGCCTTGTTAACCAAAAATGATGCGAGGAATTCTCTATTTTTGAATTCAACAATTAATATCTAATATAAGAAATGCAATTCAAAATCAAACGACTCCATTGTTTGTTAAATTGAATGAATTCATGTAATTGATGGTCCACGTGCATATTTTTTCATAATGAATATAGTTATTAAGAAAGAAACAAAAGTTAATTTCAACGTTATTACTTGAAAAATAGTCCTTTGTAAAACAAAGGAGCCTAATTAACACGAGGTGATTAGAAATTCTCATTATTTAGGAATGAAACAGTTAAACATTTGTAAAAATGCAAACCATGAAGAATGGCAAAACTTTAGGATGATGGATTTAAATGGATTTGGAGTTTTTTATTGATGTTTATACATGTTTGATTCAATTAATGTACTAGGTTGTTTAGCCACATGTGTTATATTTCAAGCTCAATGTATCAAAAAGTGAGTTTGGAATCAAAAGAGGAGCCTTGTTAACCAAAAATGATGCGAAGAATTCTCTATTTTTTGAATTCAACAATTAATATCTATAAGAAATGCAATTCAAAATCAAGACTCCATTGTTTGTTAAATTGAATGAATTCATGTAATTGATGGTCTATATGGGCATTTTTTTTCATAGTGAAATATAGTTATTAAGAAAGAATCAAAAGTTAATTTCAAGGTTATTGCATGAAAAATAAGTCCCGATAACAACAAGAGGAGCCTAATTAACACGAGGTGATTAGAAATTCTCATTATTTAGTAAATGAAACCAGCTAACATTTGTGCGAAATGCAAACCGTGACGAATGGCACCTTTGGCTGATGCATTTAAATAGATTTGGATTTTTATTGGTGTTTATGCTTGTTTGATTCAATTAATGTACTAGGTTGTTTAACCACATGTGTTATATTTCATGATCAATGTATCAAAAAGTGGCTTTGGGAATCAAAAGAGAGGAGCCTTGTCAACCAAAAATGATGCGAGGAACTCTCTATTTTTTTGAATTCAACAATTAATATCAATAAGAAATGCAATTCAAAATCAAGGACTCCATTGTTTGTTAAATTGAATGAATTCATGTAATTGATGGTCCACGTGCATATATTTTTTCATAATGAATATAGTTATTAAGAAAGAAACAAAAGTTAATTTCAACGTTATTGCATGAAAAAAATAGTCCTTGGTAACAACCAAAGGAGCCTAATTAATTAGCATGAGAGGTGATTAGAAATTCTCTCATTATTTAGGAATGAAAACCAGTTAACATTTGTACGAAATGCAAACCATGAAGAATGGCACCTTTAGATGATGGATTTAAATGGATTTGGAGTTTTTATTGATGTTTATTACATGTTTGATTCAATTAATGTACTAGGTTGTTTAACCACATGTGTTATATTTCAAGCTCAATGTATCAAAAAGTGAGTTTGGAATCAAAAGAGGAGCCTTGTTAACCAAAAATGATGCGAGGAATTCTCTATTTTTGAATTCAACAATTAATATCTATAAGAAATGCAATTCAAAATCAAGGACTCCATTGTTTTGTTAAATTGAATGAATTCATGTAATTGATGGTCTATGGGCATTTTTTTTCATAGTGAATATAGTTATTAAGAAAGAATCAAAAGTTAATTTCAAGGTTATTTGCATGAAAAATAGTCCTGATAACAACAAAGAGGAGCCTAATTAACACGAGGTGATTAGAAATTCTCATTATTTTAGAATAGATGAAACCAGCTAACATTTGTGTGCGAAATGCAAACCGTGATGAATGGCACCTTTGGCTGATGGATTTAAAATAGATTTGGATTTTTATTGGTGTTTATGCTTGTTTGATTCAATTAAATATAATAGGTTGTTTTAACCACATGTGTTTATATTTCATGATCAATGTATCAAAAAGTGGCTTTGGAATCAAAAGAGGAGCCTTGTCAACCAAAAATGATGCGAAGGAACTCTCTATTTTTGAATTCAACAATTAATATCTATAAGAAATGCAATTCAAAATCAACGACTCCATTGTTTGTTAAATTGAATGAATTCATGTGATTGATGGTCCACGTGCATATTTTTTCATAATGAATATAGTTATTAAGAAAGAAACAAAAGTTAATTTCAAGGTTATTGCATGAAAAATAGTCCTGGTAACAACAAGAGGAGCCTAATTAACACGAGGTGATTAGAAATTCTCATTATTTAGGAATGAAACCAGTTAACATTTGTGCGAAATGCAAACCGTGAAGAATGGCACCTTTAGATGATGGATTTAAATGGATTTGGAGTTTTATTGATGTTTATACATGTTTGATTCAATTAATGTACTAGGTTGTTTAACCACATGTGTTATATTTCATGCTCAATGTATCAAAAAGTGGCTTTGGAATCAAAAGAGGAGCCTTGTTAACCAAAAAATGATGCGAGGAACTCTCTATTTTTGAATTCAACAATTAATATCTATAAGAAATGCAATTCAAAATCAAGGACTCCATTGTTTGTTAAATTGAATGAATTCATGTAATTGATGGTCCACGTGCATATTTTTTCATAATGAATATAGTTATTAAGAAAGAAATCAAAAGTTAATTTCAACGTTATTGCATGAAAAAATAGTCCTGGTAACAACACAATCAGGAGCCTAATTAAACACGAGGTGATTAGAAATTCTCATTATTTAGGAATGAAACCAGTTAACATTTGTACGAAATGCAAACCATGAAGAATGGCACCTTTAGATGATGGATTTAAATGGATTTGGAGTTTTTATTGATGTTTATATACATGTTTGATTCAATTAATGTACTAGGTTGTTTTAGCCACATGTGTTATATTTCAAGCTCAATGTATCAAAAAGTGAGTTTGGAATCAAAAGAGGAGCCTTTGTTAACCAAAAAATGATGCGAGGAATTCTCTATTTTTGAATTCAACAATTAATATCTATAAGAAATGCAATTCAAAATCAAGGACTCCATTGTTTGTTAAATTGAATGAATTCATGTAATTGATGGTCTATGGGCATTTTTTTCATAGTGAATATAGTTATTAAGAAAGAATCAAAAAGTTAATTTCAAGGTTATTGCATGAAAAATAGTGCCTGTTATGATAACTAACAAGAGGAGCCTAATTAACACGAGGTGATTAGAAATTCTCATTATTTAGTAATGAAAACCAGCTAACATTTGTGCGAAATGCAAACCATGATGAATGGCACCTTTAGCTGATGCATTTAAATAGATTTGGATTTTTATTGATGTTTATGCTTGTTTGATTCAATTAATATAATAGGTTGTTTAAACCACATGTGTTATATTTCATGATCAATGTATCAAAAAGTGGCTTTGGAATCAAAAGAGGAGCCTTGTCAACCAAAAAATGATGCGAGGAAACTCTCTATTTTTGAATTCAACAATTAATATCCAAAAGAAATGCAATTCAAAATCAACGACTCCATTGTTTGTTAAATTGAATGAATTCATGTAATTGATGGTCCACGTGCATATTTTTCATAATGAATATAGTTATTAAGAAAGAAAGAAAAGTTAATTTCAACGTTATTACTTGAAAAATAGTCCTGGTAACAACAAAAGGAGCCCAATTAACACGAGGTGATTAGAAATTGTCATTATTTAGGAATGAAACCAGTTAACATTTGTACGAAATGCAAACCATGAAGAATGGACACCTTTAGATGATGGATTTAAATGGATTTGGAGTTTTATTGATGTTTTATACATGTTTGATTCAATTAATGTACTAGGTTGTTTAACCACATGTGTTATATTTCAAGCTCAATGTATCAAAAAGTGAGTTTGGAATCAAAAGAGGAGCCTTGTTAACCAAAAATGATGCGAGGAACTCTCTATTTTTGAATTCAACAATTAATATCTATAAGAAATGCAATTCAAAATCAACGACTCCATTGTTTGTTAAATTGAATGAATTCATGTAATTGATGGTCCACGTGCATTTTTTTCATAATGAATATAGTTATTAAGAAAGAAACAAAAGTTAATTTCAAGGTTATTGCATGAAAAATAGTCATGGTAACAATAAGAGGAGCCTAATTAACATGAGGTGATTAGAAATTCTCATTATTTAGGAATGAAAAAAGTTAACATTTGTACGAAATGCAAACCATGAAGAATGGCAACTTTAGATGATGGATTTAAATGGATTTGGAGTTTTATTGATGTTTTATACATGTTTGATTCAATTAATGTACTAGGTTGTTTAGCCACATGTGTTATACTTCAAGCTCAATGTATCAAAAAGTGAGTTTGGAATCAAAAGAGGAGCCTTGTTAACCAAAAATGATGCGAGGAATTCTCTATTTTTGAATTCAACAATTAATATCTATAAGAAATGCAATTCAAAATCAAGGACTCCATTGTTTGTTAAATTGAATGAATTCATGTAATTGATGGTCCACGTGCATATTTTTTCATAATGAATATAGTTATTAAGAAAGAAACAAAAGTTAATTTCAACGTTATTGCTTGAAAAATAGTCCTGGTAACAACAACAAAGGAGCCTAATTAACACGAGGTGATTAGAAATTCTCATTATTTAGGAATGAAACCAGTTAACATTTGCACGAAATGCAAACCATGAAGAATGACACCTTTAGATGATGGATTTAAATGGATTTGGAGTTTTATTGATGTTTATATGCATGTTTGATTCAATTAATGTACTAGGTTGTTTAACCACATGTGTTATATTTCAAGCTCAATGTATCAAAAAGTGAGTTTGGAATCAAAAGAGGAGCCTTGTTAACCAAAAATGATGCGAGGAATTCTCTATTTTTGAATTCAACAATTAATATCTATAAGAAATGCAATTCAAAATTAAGGACTCCATTGTTTGTTAAATTGAATGAATTCATGTAATTGATGGTCTATGGGCATTTTATTCATAGTGAATATAGTTATTAAGAAAGAATCAAAAGTTAATTTCAAGGTTATTGCATATGAAAAATAGTCCCGATAACAACAAGAGGAGCCCTAATTAACACGAGGTGATTAGAAATTCTCATTATTTAGTAATGAAACCAGCTAACATTTGTGCGAAATGCAAACCGTGATGAATGGCACCTTTGGCTGATGCATTTAAATAGATTTGGATTTTTATTGGTATTTATGCTTGTTTGATTCAATTAATGTACTAGGTTGTTTAACCACATGTGTTATATTTCATGATCAATGTATCAAAAAGTGGCTTTGGAATCAAAAGAGGAGCCTTGTCAACCAAAAAATTATGCTACGAACTCTCTATTTTTGAATTCAACAATTAATAACAATAAGAAATTCAATTCAAAATCAACGACTCCATTGTTTGTTAAATTGAATGAATTCATGTGATTGATGGTCCACGTGCATATTTTTCATAATGAATATAGTTATTAAGAAAGAAACAAAAGTTAATTTCAAGGTTATTGCATGAAAAATAGTCCTGGTAACAACAAGAGGAGCCTAATTAACATGAGGTGATTAGAAATTCTCATTATTTAGGAATGAAACCAGTTAACATTTGTACGAAATGCAAACCGTGAAGAATGGCACCTTTAGATGATGGATTTCAATGGATTTGGAGTTTTATTGATGTTTATACATGTTTGATTCAATTAATATACTAGGTTGTTTAGCCACATGTGTTATATTTCATGCTCAATGTATCAAAAAGTGTGTTTGGAATCAAAAGAGGAAACTTGCTAAGCAAAAAATGATGCGAGGAAACTCTCTATTTTTGAATTCAACAATTAATATCTATAAGAAATGCAATTCAAAATCAAGGACTCCATTGTTTGTTAAATTGAATGAATTCATGTAATTGATGGTTCACGTGCATATTTTTCATAATGAATATAGTTATTAAGAAAGAAACAAAAGTTAATTTCAACGTTATTGCTTGAAAAATAGTCCTGGTAACAACCAAAGGAGCCTAATTAACACGAGGTGATTAGAAATTCTCATTATTTAGGAATGAAACCAGTTTAACATTTGCACGAAATGCAAACCATGAAGAATGACACCTTTAGATGATGGATTTAAAATGGATTTGGAGTTTTATTGATGTTTATACATGTTTGATTCAATTAATGTACTAGGTTGTTTAACCACATGTGTTATATTTCAAGCTCAATGTATCAAAAAGTGAGTTTGGAATCAAAAGAGGAGCCTTGTTAACCAAAAATGATGCGAGGAATTCTCTATTTTTGAATTCAACAATTAATATCTATAAGAAATGCAATTCAAAATTAAGGACTCCATTGTTTGCTAAATTGAATGAATTCATGTAATTGATGGTCTAAGGGCATTTTTTTCATAGTGAATATAGTTATTAAGGAAGAATCAAAAGTTAATTTCAAAGTTATTGCATGAAAAATAGTGCCGATAACTACAAGAGGAGCCTAATTAACACGAGGTGATTAGAAATTCTCATTATTTAGTAATGAAACCAGCTAACATTTGTGCGAAATGAAAACCATGATGAATGGCACCTTTAGCTGATGCATTTAAATAGATTTGGATTTTTATTGGTGTTTATGCTTGTTTGATTCAATTAATATAATAGGTTGTTTAACCACATGTGTTATATTTCATGATCAATGTATCAAAAAGTGGCCTTGGAATTAGAAGAGGAGCCTTGTCAACCAAAAATGATGCGAGGAACTCTCTATTTTTGAATTCAACAATTAATATCCAAAAGAAATGCAATTCAAGATCAACGACTCCATTGTTTGTTAAATTGAATGAATTCATGTAATTGATGGTCCACGTGCATATTTTTCATAATGAATATAGTTATTAAGAAAGAAACAAAAGTTAATTTCAACATTATTGCTTGAAAAATATTCCTGGTAACAACAAAAGGAGCCTAATTTACACAAGGTGTTTAGAAATTCTCATTATTTAGGAATGAAACCAGTTAACATTTGCACGAAATGCAAACCATGAAGAATGACACCTTTAGATGATGGATTTAAATGGATTTGGAGTTTTATTGATGTTTATATACATGTTTGATTCAATTAATGTACTAGGTTGTTTAACCACATGTGTTATATTTTCAAGCTCAATGTATCAAAAAGTGAGTTTGGAATCAAAAGAGGAGCCTTGTTAACCAAAAATGATGCGAGGAACTCTCTATTTTTGAATTCAACAATTAATATCCAAAAGAAATGCAATTCAAAATCAACGACTCCATTGTTTGTTAAATTGAATGAATTCATGTAATTGATGGTCCACGTGCATATTTTTCATAATGAATATAGTTATTAAGAAAGAAACAAAAGTTAATTTCAGCGTTATTAATTGAAAAATAGTCATGGTCACAATAAGAGGAGCCTAATTAACATGAGGTGATTAGAAATTCTCATTATTTAGGAATGAAAAAAGTTAACATTTGTACGAAATGCAAACCATGAAGAATGGCAACTTTAGATGATGGATTTAAATGGATTTGGAGTTTTATTGATGTTTATACATGATTGATTCAATTAATGTACTAGGTTGTTTAGCCACATGTGTTATACTTCAAGCTCAATGTATCAAAAAGTGAGTTTGGAATCAAAAGAGGAGCCTTGTTAACCAAAAATGATGCGAGGAATTCTCTATTTTTGAATTCAACAATTAATATCTATAAGAAATGCAATTGAAAATCAAGGACTCCATTGTTTGTTAAATTGAATGAATTCATGTAATTGATGGTCCACGTGCATATTTTTCATAATGAATATAGTTATTAAGAAAGAAACAAAAGTTAATTTCAACGTTATTGCTTGAAAAATATCCTGGTAACAACCAAAGGAGCCTAATTAACACGAGGTGATTAGAAATTCTCATTATTTAGGAATGAAACCAGTTAACATTTGCACGAAATGCAAACCATGAAGAATGACACCTTTAGATGATGGATTTAAATGGATTTGGAGTTTTATTGATGTTTATACATGTTTGATTCAATTAATGTACTAGGTTGTTTAACCACATGTGTTATATTTCAAGCTCAATGTATCAAAAAGTGAGTTTGGAATCAAAAGAGGAGCCTTGTTAACCAAAAATGATGCGAGGAATTCTCTATTTTTGAATTCAACAATTAATATCTATAAGAAATGCAATTCAAAATTAAGGACTCCATTGTTTGTTAAATTGAATGAATTCATGTAATTGATGGTCTATGGGCATTTTATTCATAGTGAATATAGTTATTAAGAAAGAATCAAAAGTTAATTTCAAGGTTATTGCATGAAAAATAGTCCCGATAACAACAAGAGGAGCCTAATTAACACGAGGTGATTAGAAATTCTCATTATTTAGTAATGAAACCAGCTAACATTTGTGCGAAATGCAAACCGTGATGAATGGCACCTTTGGCTGATGCATTTAAATAGATTTGGATTTTTATTGGTATTTATGCTTGTGTTGATTTCAATTAATGTACTAGGTTGTTTAACCACATGTGTTATATTTCATGATCAATGTATCAAAAAGTGGCTTTGGAATCAAAAGAGGAGCCTTGTCAACCAAAAATTATGCTACGAACTCTCTATTTTTGAATTCAACAATTAATAACAATAAGAAATTCAATTCAAAATCAACGACTCCATTGTTTGTTAAATTGAATGAATTCATGTGATTGATGGTCCACGTGCATATTTTTCATAATGAATATAGTTATTAAGAAAGAAACAAAAGTTAATTTCAAGGTTATTGCATGAAAAATAGTCCTGGTAACAACAAGAGGAGCCTAATTAACATGAGGTGATTAGAAATTCTCATTATTTAGGAATGAAACCAGTTAACATTTGTACGAAATGCAAACCGTGAAGAATGGCACCTTTAGATGATGGATTTCAATGGATTTGGAGTTTTATTGATGTTTATACATGTTTGATTCAATTAATATACTAGGTTGTTTAGCCACATGTGTTATATTTCATGCTCAATGTATCAAAAAGTGTGTTTGGAATCAAAAGAGGAAACTTGCTAAGCAAAAATGATGCGAGGAACTCTCTATTTTTGAATTCAACAATTAATATCTATAAGAAATGCAATTCAAAATCAAGGACTCCATTGTTTGTTAAATTGAATGAATTCATGTAATTGATGGTTCACGTGCATATTTTTCATAATGAATATAGTTATTAAGAAAGAAACAAAAGTTAATTTCAACGTTATTGCTTGAAAAATAGTCCTGGTAACAACCAAAGGAGCCTAATTAACACGAGGTGATTAGAAATTCTCATTATTTAGGAATGAAACCAGTTAACATTTGCACGAAATGCAAACCATGAAGAATGACACCTTTAGATGATGGATTTAAATGGATTTGGAGTTTTATTGATGTTTATACATGTTTGATTCAATTAATGTACTAGGTTGTTTAACCACATGTGTTATATTTCAAGCTCAATGTATCAAAAAGTGAGTTTGGAATCAAAAGAGGAGCCTTGTTAACCAAAAATGATGCGAGGAATTCTCTATTTTTGAATTCAACAATTAATATCTATAAGAAATGCAATTCAAAATTAAGGACTCCATTGTTTGCTAAATTGAATGAATTCATGTAATTGATGGTCTAAGGGCATTTTTTTCATAGTGAATATAGTTATTAAGGAAGAATCAAAAGTTAATTTCAAAGTTATTGCATGAAAAATAGTGCCGATAACTACAAGAGGAGCCTAATTAACACGAGGTGATTAGAAATTCTCATTATTTAGTAATGAAACCAGCTAACATTTGTGCGAAATGAAAACCATGATGAATGGCACCTTTAGCTGATGCATTTAAATAGATTTGGATTTTTATTGGTGTTTATGCTTGTTTGATTCAATTAATATAATAGGTTGTTTAACCACATGTGTTATATTTTCATGATCAATGTATCAAAAAGTGGCCTTGGAATTAGAAGAGGAGCCTTGTCAACCAAAAATGATGCGAGGAACTCTCTATTTTTGAATTCAACAATTAATATCCAAAGAAGAAATGCAATTCAAAGATCAACGACTCCATTGTTTGTTAAATTTGAATGAATTCATGTAATTGATGGTCCACGTGCATATTTTTCATAATGAATATAGTTATTAAGAAAGAAACAAAAGTTAATTTCAACATTATTGCTTGAAAAATATTCCTGGTAACAACAAAAGGAGCCTAATTTACACAAGGGTGTTTAGAAATTCTCATTATTTAGGAATGAAACCAGTTAACATTTGCACGAAATGCAAACCATGAAGAATGACACCTTTAGATGATGGATTTAAATGGATTTGGAGTTTTATTTGATGTTTATACATGTTTGATTCAATTAATGTACTAGGTTGTTTAACCACATGTGTTATATTTCAAGCTCAATGTATCAAAAAGTGAGTTTGGAATCAAAAGAGGAGCCTTGTTAACCAAAAATGATGCGAGGAACTCTCTATTTTTGAATTCAACAATTAATATCCAAAAGAAATGCAATTCAAAATCAACGACTCCATTGTTTGTTAAATTGAATGAATTCATGTAATTGATGGTCCACGTGCATATTTTTCATAAATGAATATAGTTATTAAGAAAGAAACAAAAGTTAATTTCAGCGTTATTAATTGAAAAATAGTCATGGTCACAATAAGAGGAGCCTAATTAACATGAGGTGATTAGAAATTCTCATTATTTAGGAATGAAAAAAGTTAACATTTGTACGAAATGCAAACCATGAAGAATGGCAACTTTAGATGATGGATTTAAATGGATTTGGAGTTTTATTGATGTTTATACATGATTGATTCAATTAATGTACTAGGTTGTTTAGCCACATGTGTTATACTTCAAGCTCAATGTATCAAAAAGTGAGTTTGGAATCAAAAGAGGAGCCTTGTTAACCAAAAAATGATGCGAGGAATTTCTCTATTTTTGAATTCAACAATTAATATCTATAAGAAATGCAATTGAAAATCAAGGACTCCATTGTTTGTTAAATTGAATGAATTCATGTAATTGATGGTCCACGTGCATATTTTTCATAATGAATATAGTTATTAAGAAAGAAACAAAAGTTAATTTCAACGTTATTGCTTGAAAAATAGTCCTGGTAACAACAAAAGGAGCCTAATTAACACGAGGTGATTAGAAATTCTCATTATTTAGGAATGAAACCAGTTAACATTTGCACGAAATGCAAACCATGAAGAATGACACCTTTAGATGATGGATTTAAAATGGATTTGGAGTTTTTATTGATGTTTATACATGTTTTTGATTCAATTAATGTACTAGGTTGTTTAACCACATGTGTTATATTTCAAGCTCAATGTATCAAAAAGTGAGTTTGGAATCAAAAGAGGAGCCTTGTTAACCAAAAAATGATGATGCGAGGAATTCTCTATTTTTGAATTCAACAATTAATATCTATAAGAAATGCAATTCAAAATTAAGGACTCCATTGTTTGTTAAATTGAATGAATTCATGTAATTGATGGTCTATGGGCATTTTATTCATAGTGAATATAGTTATTAAGAAAGAATCAAAAGTTAATTTCAAGGTTATTGCATGAGAAATAGTCCCGATAACAACAAGAGGAGCCTAATTAACACGAGGTGATTAGAAATTCTCATTATTTAGTAATGAAACCAGCTAACATTTGTGCGAAATGCAAACCGTGATGAATGGCACCTTTGGCTGATGCATTTAAATAGATTTGGATTTTTATTGGTATTTATGCTTGTTTGATTCAATTAATGTACTAGGTTGTTTAACCACATGTGTTATATTTCATGATCAATGTATCAAAAAGTGGCTTTGGAATCAAAAGAGGAGCCTTGTCAACCAAAAATTATGCTACGAACTCTCTATTTTTGAATTCAACAATTAATAACAATAAGAAATTCAATTCAAAATCAACGACTCCATTGTTTGTTAAATTGAATGAATTCATGTGATTTGATGGTCCACGTGCATATTTTTTTCATAATGAATATAGTTATTAAGAAAGAAACAAAAGTTAATTTCAAGGTTATTGCATGAAAAATAGTCCTGGTAACAACAAGAGGAGCCTAATTAACATGAGGTGATTAGAAATTCTCATTATTTAGGAATGAAACCAGTTAACATTTGTACGAAATGCAAAACCGTGAAGAATGGCACCTTTAGATGATGGATTTCAATGGATTTGGAGTTTTTATTGATGTTTATACATGTTTGATTCAATTAATATACTAGGTTGTTTTAGCCACATGTGTTATATTTCATGCTCAATGTATCAAAAAGTGTGTTTGGAATCAAAAGAGGAAACTTGTTAAGCCAAAAATGATGCGAGGAACTCTCTATTTTTGAATTCAACAATTAATATCTATAAGAAATGCAATTCAAAATCAAGGACTCCATTGTTTGTTAAATTGAATGAATTCATGTAATTGATGGTTCACGTGCATATTTTTTCATAATGAATATAGTTATTAAGAAAAAAAACAAAAGTTAATTTCAACGTTATTGCTTGAAAAATAGTCCTGGTAACAACCAAGGAGCCTAATTAACACGAGGTGATTAGAAATTCTCATTATTTAGGAATGAAACCAGTTAACATTTGCACGAAATGCAAACCATGAAGAATGACACCTTTAGATGATGGATTTAAATGGATTTGGAGTTTTATTGATGTTTATACATGTTTGATTCAATTAATGTACTAGGTTGTTTAACCCACATGTGTTATATTTCAAGCTCAATGTATCAAAAAGTGAGTTTGGAATCAAAAGAGGAGCCTTGTTAACCAAAAATGATGCGAGGAATTCTCTATTTTTGAATTCAACAATTAATATCTATAAGAAATGCAATTCAAAATTAAGGACTCCATTGTTTGTTAAATTGAATGAATTCATGTAATTGATGGTCTATGGGCATTTTATTCATAGTGAATATAGTTATTAAGAAAGAATCAGAAGTTAATTTCAAGGTTATTGCATGAAAAATAGTCCCGATAACAACAAGAGGAGCCTAATTAACACGAGGTGATTAGAAATTCTCATTATTTAGTAATGAAACCAGCTAACATTTGTGCGAAATGCAAACCGTGATGAATGGCACCTTTGGCTGATGCATTTAAATAGATTTGGATTTTTATTGGTATTTATGCTTGTTTGATTCAATTAATGTACTAGGTTGTTTAACCACATATGTTATATTTCATGATCAATGTATCAAAAAGTGGCTTTGGAATCAAAAGAGGAGCCTTGTCAACCAAAAATTATGCTACGAACTCTCTCTATTTTTGAAATTCAACAATTAATAACAATAAGAAATGCAATTCAAAATCAACGACTCCATTGTTTGTTAAATTGAATGAATTCATGTGATTGATGGTCCACCTGCATATTTTTCATAATGAATATAGTTATGAAGAAAGAAACAAAAGTTAATTTCAAGGTTATTGCATGAAAAATAGTCCTGGTAACAACAAGAGGAGCCTAATTAACACGAGGTGATTAGAAATTCTCATTATTTAGGAATGAAACCAGTTAACATTTCTACGAAATGCAAACCGTGAAGAATGGCACCTTTAGATGATGGATTTAAATGGATTTGGAGTTTTATTGATGTTTTTATACATGTTTGATTCAATTAATATACTAGGTTGTTTAGCCACATGTGTTATATTTCATGCTCAATGTATCAAAAAGTGTGTTTGGAATCAAAAGAGGAAACTTGCTAACCAAAAATGATGCGAGGAACTCTCTATTTTTGAATTCAACAATTAATATCTATAAGAAATGCAATTCAAAATCAAGGACTCCATTGTTTGTTAAATTGAATGAATTCATGTAATTGATGGTCTATGGGCATTTTTTTTCATTGTGAATATAGTTATTAAGAAAGAAAGAAAAAAAAGTTAATTTCAAGGTTATTGCATGAAAAATAGTCCCGATAACAACAAGAGGAGCCTAATTAACACGAGGTGATTAGAAATTCTCATTATTTAGTAATGAAACCAGCTAACATTTGTGCGAAATGCAAACCGTGATGAATGGCACCTTTGGCTGATGCATTTAAATAGATTTGGATTTTTATTGGTGTTTATGCTTGTTTGATTCAATTAATGTACTAGGTTGTTTAGCCACATGTGTTATATTTCAAGCTCTATGTATCAAAAAGTGAGTTTGGAATCAAAAGAGGAGCCTTGTTAACCAAAAATGATACGAGGAATTCTCTATTTTTGAATTCAACAATTAATATCTATAAGAAATGCAATTCAAAATTAAGGACTCCATTGTTTGTTAAATTGAATGAATTCATGTAATTGATGGTCTATGGGCATTTTTTTCATAGTGAATATAGTTATTAAGAAAGAATCAAAATTTAATTTCAAGGTTATTGTATGAAAAATAGTCCCGATAACAACAAGAGGAGCCTAATTAACACGAGGTGATTAGAAATTCTCATTATTTAGTAATGAAACCAGCTAACATTTGTGCGACATGCAAACCATGATGAATGGCACCTTTAGCTGATGCATTTAAATAGATTTGGATTTTTATTGGTGTTTATGCTTGTTTGATTCAATTAATATAATAGGTTGTTTAACCATATGTGTTATATTTCATGATCAATGTATCAAAAAGAGGCTTTGGAATCAAAAGAGGAGCCTTGTCAACCAAAAATGATGCGAGGAAAACTCTATTTTTGAATTCAACAATTAATATCCAAAAGAAATGCAATTCAAAATCAACGACTCCATTGTTTGTTAAATTGAATGAATTCATGTAATTGATGGTCCACGTGCATATTTTTCATAATGAATATAGTTATTAAGAAAGAAACAAAAGTTAATTTCAACGTTATTGCTTGAAAAATAGTCCTGGTAACAACAAAAGGAGCGTAATTTACACGAGGTGATTAGAAATTCTCATTATGTAGGAATGAAACCAGTTAACATTTGTAGGAAATGCAAACCATGAAGAATGGCACCTTTAGATGATGGATTTAAATGGATTTGGAGTTTTATTGATCTTTATACATGTTTGATTCAATTAATGTATTAGGTTGTTTAGTCACATGTGTTATATTTCAAGCACAATGTATCAAAAAGTGAGTTTGGAATCAAAAGGGGAGACTTGTTAACCAAAAATGATGCGAGGAATTCTCTATTTTTGAATTCAACAATTAATATCTATAAGAAATGCAATTCAAAATCAAGGACTCCATTGTTTGTTAAATTGAATGAATTCATGTAATTGATGGTCGATGCCCATTTTTTCAAAGTGAATATAGTTATTAAGAAAGAATCAAATGTTAATTTCAAGGTTATTGCATGAAAAATAGTCCTTATAACAACAAGAGGAGCCTAATTAGCACAAGGTGATTAGAAATTCTCATTATTTAGTAACTAAACTAGTTAACATTTGTGCGAAATGCAAACCGTGATGAATGGCACCTTTGGCTAATGGATTTAAATAGATTTGGATTTTTATTGGTGTTTATGCTTGTTTCATTCAATTAATATAATAGGTTGTTTAATCACATGTGTTATATTTCATGATCAATGTATCAAAAAGTGGCTTTGGAATCAAAAGAGGAGCCTTGTTCACCAAAAATGACGGGAGGAACTCTATTTTTGAATTCAACAATTAATATCAATAAGAAATGCAATTCAAAATCAACGACTCCATTGTTTGTTAAATTGAATGAATTCATGTAATTGATGGTCCACGTGCATTATTTTCATAATGAATATAGTTATTAAGAAAAAAACAAAAGTTAATTTCAGCGTTATTGCTTGAAAAATAGTCCTGCTAACAATAAGAGGAGCCTAATTAACACGAGGTGATTAGAAATTCTCATTATTTAGGAATGAAACCAGTTAACATTTGTAGGAAATGCAAACCATGAAGAATGGCACCTTTAGATGATGGATTTAAATGGATTTGGAGTTTTATTGATGTTTATACATGTTTGATTCAATTAATGTACTAGGTTGTTTAGCCACATGTGTTATATTTCAAGCTCAATGTATCAAAAAGTGAGTTTGGAATCAAAAGAGGAGCCTTGTTAACCAAAAATGATGCGAGGAATTCTTTATTTTTGAATTCAACAATTAATATCTATAAGAAATGCAATTCAAAATCAAGGACTCCATTGTTTGTTAAATTGAATGAATTCATGTAATTGATGGTCTATGGGAATTTTTTTTCATAGTGAATATAGTTATTAAGAACGAATCAAAAGTTAATTTCATGGTTATTGCATGAAAAATAGTCCTGATAACAACAAGAGGAGCCTAATTAACACGAGGTGATTAGAAATTCTCATTATTTAGTAATGAAACCAGCTAACATTTGTGCGAAATGCAAACCGTGATGAATGGCACCTTTGGCTGATGCATTTAAATAGATTTGGATTTTTATTGGTATTTATGCTTGTTTGATTCAATTAATGTACTAGGTTGTTTAACCACATGTGTTATATTTCATGATCAATGTATCAAAAAGTGGCTTTGGAATCAAAAGAGGAGCCTTGTCAACCAAAAATTATGCTACGAACTCTCTATTTTTGAATTCAACAATTAATAACAATAAGAAATGCAATTCAAAATCAACGACTCCATTGTTTGTTAAATTGAATGAATTCATGTGATTGATGGTCCACGTGCATATTTTTCATAATGAATATAGTTATTAAGAAAGAAACAAAAGTTAATTTTAAGGTTATTGCATGAAAAATAGTCCTGGTAACAACAAGAGGAGCCTAATTAACACGAGGTGATTAGAAATTCTCATTATTTAGGAATGAAACCAGTTAACATTTGTACGAAATGCAAACCGTGAAGAATGGCACCTTTAGATGATGGATTTAAATGGATTTGGAGTTTTATTGATGTTTATACATGTTTGATTCAATTAATATACTAGGTTGTTTAGCCACATGTGTTATATTTCATGCTCAATGTATCAAAAAGTGTGTTTGGAATCAAAAGAGGAAACTTGCTAACCAAAAATGATGCGAGGAACTCTCTATTTTTGAATTCAACAATTAATATCTATAAGAAATGCAATTCAAAATCAAGGACTCCATTGTTTGTTAAATTGAATGAATTCATGTAATTGATGGTCTATGGGCATTTTTTTTCATTGTGAATATAGTTATTAAGAAAGAATCAAAAGTTAATTTCAAGGTTATTGCATGAAAAATAGTCCCGATAACAACAAGAGGAGCCTAATTAACACGAGGTGATTAGAAATTCTCATTATTTAGTAATGAAACCAGCTAACATTTGTGCGAAATGCAAACCGTGATGAATGGCACCTTTGGCTGATGCATTTAAATAGATTTGGATTTTTATTGGTGTTTATGCTTGTTTGATTCAATTAATGTACTAGGTTGTTTAGCCACATGTGTTATATTTCAAGCTCAATGTATCAAAAAGTGAGTTTGGAATCAAAAGAGGAGCCTTGTTAACCAAAAATGATACGAGGAATTCTCTATTTTTGAATTCAACAATTAATATCTATAAGAAATGCAATTCAAAATTAAGGACTCCATTGTTTGTTAAATTGAATGAATTCATGTAATTGATGGTCTATGGGCATTTTTTTCATAGTGAATATAGTTATTAAGAAAGAATCAAAATTTAATTTCAAGGTTATTGCATGAAAAATAGTCCCGATAACAACAAGAGGAGCCTAATTAACACGAGGTGATTAGAAATTCTCATTATTTAGTAATGAAACCAGCTAACATTTGTGCGACATGCAAACCATGATGAATGGCACCTTTAGCTGATGCATTTAAATAGATTTGGATTTTTATTGGTGTTTATGCTTGTTTGATTCAATTAATATAATAGGTTGTTTAACCATATGTGTTATATTTCATGATCAATGTATCAAAAAGAGGCTTTGGAATCAAAAGAGGAGCCTTGTCAACCAAAAATGATGCGAGGAAAACTCTATTTTTGAATTCAACAATTAATATCCAAAAGAAATGCAATTCAAAATCAACGACTCCATTGTTTGTTAAATTGAATGAATTCATGTAATTGATGGTCCACGTGCATATTTTTCATAATGAATATAGTTATTAAGAAAGAAACAAAAGTTAATTTCAACGTTATTGCTTGAAAAATAGTCCTGGTAACAACAAAAGGAGCGTAATTTACACGAGGTGATTAGAAATTCTCATTATGTAGGAATGAAACCAGTTAACATTTGTAGGAAATGCAAACCATGAAGAATGGCACCTTTAGATGATGGATTTAAATGGATTTGGAGTTTTATTGATCTTTATACATGTTTGATTCAATTAATGTATTAGGTTGTTTAGTCACATGTGTTATATTTCAAGCACAATGTATCAAAAAGTGAGTTTGGAATCAAAAGGGGAGACTTGTTAACCAAAAATGATGCGAGGAATTCTCTATTTTTGAATTCAACAATTAATATCTATAAGAAATGCAATTCAAAATCAAGGACTCCATTGTTTGTTAAATTGAATGAATTCATGTAATTGATGGTCGATGCCCATTTTTTTTCAAAGTGAATATAGTTATTAAGAAAGAATCAAATGTTAATTTCAAGGTTATTGCATGAAAAATAGTCCTTATAACAACAAGAGGAGCCTAATTAGCACAAGGTGATTAGAAATTCTCATTATTTAGTAACTAAACTAGTTAACATTTGTGCGAAATGCAAACCGTGATGAATGGCACCTTTGGCTAATGGATTTTAAATAGATTTGGATTTTTTATTGGTGTTTATGCTTGTTTCATTCAATTAATATAATAGGTTGTTTAATCACATGTGTTATATTTCATGATCAATGTATCAAAAAGTGGCTTTGGAATCAAAAGAGGAGCCTTGTTCACCAAAAATGACGGGAGGAACTCTATTTTTGAATTCAACAATTAATATCAATAAGAAATGCAATTCAAAATCAACGACCTCCATTGTTGTGTTAAATTGAATGAATTCATGTAATTGATGGTCCACGTGCATTATTTTTCATAATGAATATAGTTATTAAGAAAAAAACAAAAGTTAATTTCAGCGTTATTGCTTGAAAAATAGTCCTCCTGCTAACAATAAGAGGAGCCTAATTAACACGAGGTGATTAGAAATTCTCATTATTTAGGAATGAAAACCAGTTAACATTTGTAGGAAAATGCAAACCATGAAGAATGGGCACCTTTAGATGATGGATTTAAATGGATTTGGAGTTTTATTGATGTTTATACATGTTTGATTCAATTAATGTACTAGGTTGTTTAGCCCACATGTGTTATATTTCAAGCTCAATGTATCAAAAAGTGAGTTTGGAATCAAAAAGAGAAGGAGCCTTGTTAACCAAAAATAATGCAGATGCGAGGAATTCTTTATTTTTGAATTCAACAATTAATATCTATAAGAAATGCAATTCAAAATTTAAGGGACTCCATTGTTTGTTAAATTGAATGAATTCATGTAATTGATGGTCTATGGGGAATTTTTTTTGCTTAGTGAATATAGTTATTAAGAACGAATCAAAAAAGTTAATTTCATGGTTATTGCATGAAAAATAGTCCTGCCTGTGATAACAACCATGCAAGTGGAGCTTAATTAACACGAGGGTGATTAGAAATTTCTCATTATTTAGTAATGAAAACAGCTAACATTTGTGCGAAATGCAAAACCGTGATTAATGGCACCTTTGGCTGATGCATTAAATAGATTTGGATTTTTATTGGTATTTATGTTTGTTTGATTCAATTAATGTACTAG